>JAMKCH010061709.1:0-110849 GCA_023653785.1 Ophioderma brevispina
AGACTATAGTCAGTCTACCTGCCAGACCCAGAGTATTACGCTTATTTTTAGTAAGCTACAGGCATCAAATTAGTTTAAAGGGGAATTCCCTGATTCATAGCCTTGTCTCTACCACACCCAGACTAATTTTTAAAAAGTTGAGATTTTTTGTATCAATTGAACCATTTGACCTAAGTATATTCCTATGCCAAAAATTTCCCCACACTATTATGCCTTTTGTAGGCTCTATTAGATTTTTTTCCATTTGAAGCACTTTCAACCTCAGTAGATTCTGTAAAGGATTTAACACATATAAGTCAGTGGCTTTTGTGATGGCTTCCCAGATGAACCTGTGATACCATCTCAAAAACCACTGACCTAAGACTAGGCTTGTTTGTACTCATTTGAATGCATATGCCATGCTGATTCCTATTATAGTCAAGAAAATGCATAATTGTGGGCCGCCAGCTATAGCTGGCAGGACCACTTAGCAATCCGTTGTGCGTGTGTATGTATGTGTGTGTGTGTTTGTATGGATGTGTGTGTCAAAAATTGTTAAGTTTTTTCATGGGGCGGCCCACAGATTATATTCTGTGAATATAGCGAGCGCGAAAGCCGAGAACCGCGAAATTCTAGTTTTGATTTTGTTTTGTATTTGATTAAAAAAAAAGAAAAGAATTTGATCTGTAAGTGACTAGTGTCACTTGCAGGTCCCAAACGAGTTAAATCACGTAGTGATTATTGTGGGTTTTCGATTTAAATTTAACTCAATAGTCTCATAAAATTTTAGGAATGCTTTGTAAACCCCATGATATACTTCCAGTCGCAACAAGTGATTTCTGCTCATGAGCATGCGTAGCACTCGATCTTGAGTCAAAATCCGGTGTTGCGCACGCCAATTGCTCACTGCAACTGGTAGTATATCATGAACTTTTTTTTTTTTTTTTTTTTTTTTGATACCATCTCAAAAACCACTGACCTAAGACTAGGCTTGTTTGTACTCATTTGAATGCATATGTCATGCTGATTCCTATTATAGTCAAGAAAATGCATAATTTTGATTTTGTTTTGTATTTGATTAAAAAAAATGAAAAGAATTTGATCTGTAAGTGACTAGTGTCACTTGCAGGTCCCAAACGAGTTAAATCACGTAGTGATTATTGTGGGTTTTCGATTTAAATTTAACTCAATAGTCTCATAAAATTTTAGGAATGCTTTGTAAACCCCATGATATACTTCCAGTCACAACAAGTGATTTCTGCTCATGAGCATGCGTAGCACTCGATCTTGAGTCAAAATCCGGTGTTGCGCACGCCAATTGCTCACTGCAACTGGTAGTATATCATGAACTTTAGGATTTTAGGACAAGAGGTGCATGGGTGGTGCAGAATGTTTGTCTGTAAATGTGAACAATGAAAACCAATTACTTGCAAAAATGAGAAAATGAGCCTTGTTCCCCTACGGTGAGGAGGGGGGCATTGTACTTTGGAATGTATATTTTATACATGGGTTTCTGAACAAGTGAAAAGGGATGTTTTGGGGTGACTGCACGTTTTGCGTGACAAAGTCACTGTACATATTGAGGGGCAAAAAGAATGCAAATTTCCAAGAAACTGGATAGTTTCAGATCAAGTCAAGCTTAAGAAGTTGCTGGGGGGGGCAAATGTGGTCTGAATGGTCCTTGTTAATTCGGATGCTTTATTAAAAACAGAAGGTTTTGTTAAAAAATTGGTGGAGCATGAATAAACTACCACGAATACTTGAGTCCCTCCCCTCTTGTGGTATGTATAGGCCATGCATTTTATCAAAATGACTTCCACTAGGAATACAGAATACGTGCAATTATTAATGGACAGGGAAGGGAATTAGTGCGGAAGTAAAAACGTCTCTTTTGATAATAAAGCAAAATTCAGTTTTACGTTCTTATATGTCAAGGGAGTCCAACAGAACAGGTGCAGCATTATTAAAGGCGCACTTCCTGTTTCTAGCACTTTCTGCTTTGTTTATGGTTCATTGGGTATACTTGGGAGAGAAAAGTTTATTCCCTAAGTTTTAGTTGATGCCAATCTTTCAGTTTGCTGTTATGAGTAAATGAAAGTTTGTGTCACAATGTGCTGTAATTTCATTGACAGGAAATACAAAGTTGCTCTTTTATTGCAGAGACAATCAAATTTGAATGTCGTATAAGGCACACAAACAATACTAAGGCTTTCGTGATTAGTAGCACCTCTGGAAATGCAAACTTGTTTTGGCTAAACCCACGATACACCCACCCACCAAATTTTTTTTTTTTTTTTTTTTTTTTGAGTCAAAATCCGGTGTTGCGCACGCCAATTGCTCACTGCAACTGGTAGTATATCATGAACTTTAGGATTTTAGGACAAGAGGTGCGTGGGTGGTGCAGAATGTTTGTCTGTTAATGTGAACAATGAAAACCAATTACTTGCAAAAATGAGAAAATGAGCCTTGTTCCCCTACGGTGAGGAGGGGGGCATTGTACTTTGGAATGTATATTTTATACATGGGTTCCTGAACAAGTGAAAAGGGATGTTTTGGGGTGACTGCACGTTTTGCGTGACAAAGTCACTGTACATATTGAGGGGCAAAAAGAATGCAAATTTCCAAGAAACTGGATAGTTTCACATCAAGTCAAGCTTAAGAAGTTGCTGGGGGGGGGCAAATGTGATCTGAATGGTCCTTGTTAATTCGGATGCTTTATTAAAAACAGAAGGTTTTGTTAAAAAATTGGTGGAGCATGAATAAAGTTTGTGTCACAATGTGCTGTAATTTCATTGACAGGAAATACAAAGTTGCTCTTTTATTGCAGAGACAATCAAATTTGAATGTCGTATAAGGCACACAAACAATACTAAGGCTTTCGTGATTAGTAGCACCTCTGGAAATGCAAACTTGTTTTGGCTAAACCCACGATACACCCACCCACCAAATTTGAAGGCTGTACGACCTGTGATCTATGAGAATAAGGATGGACAGACAGACGGAAAGACAGACTTAGCCTATAGATTATTAAACTAAACCAACTGACCAAAATCTAGATGTCACAAAAATTAAAGGATGTATGCCATACAAGAAGAGGTGTGTTTGCTTTAAAAGGCACTTCTTCCTATTTATGTACATCTTGTTCTGTACTTGACATGAGAGCCTGCCATTTGCATACAATTACCACCAAGTATCGTGGGAAACAAACTTGCAATTTTGATACAAGTGATAATTCATGTTACAAGGCCCTATTCACTACTGTGCTAATAGTGATGGTTAACCATTAAAGCGGCAGTTTTTTCATCAGTATCTTGAGAAAGATAATGGATTTGGAAGCTGCATGAAATTTTCAGGACGACAATTAGAAAAATAAAGCCTTTCCTTGAGATCAAAATTGATACTACTTCCAGGTAAATCGGGCGTGGTTCCAAAGGCGATGGGAACAAAGTGCCTTTAAGACATTTTGAAAAAGAGTTTATCAATATAAGGATGTTTGGCCCCATTAAATCCCTAAAATGGCTTTAAGGGGTCAGATGTGGGTGGGGGTAAACCTTCTGGAAAGTACAGGGATGACAGTTATCCTTGATTTATAAATTCACAAATTGTTTGTTGTTCTGCTGCCTTGTTTAATATTATTTTTCACCATAGGGGAAACTTGACGAGCTTCAATAGTTTCCAATACACTCAAAGGAATACCTTTTTAATGCTCAGCTTTTGGTCCCCGCCACTTGGCAAAGGGGGGGACTATAGAAATGCCCTGCGTTCAGTTGTTGTGGTGTGTGCGCTTAGTGTGTGTGCGGCCCAAGCAATATCTCTGGATCTAAGCAGTGTGGGTGTCATCTTCGCAACATAGAGCATCCAAGTATGCGTTTGGACTGCGGATATAAAATGGGCATGGACGTAGGTTCAGGTTCAAATATGGTCCAAAATAGGTTCAAATTGGTCAAAAATAGGTTTATTGTTATTAAGCCTTTTGTAAACACGATATCGTTTGATCTAAGCAAGTAGGGTGTTCATCTTCGCACCAAAGATGTCACCCAAGTAGATGGTGGTTGAGTTCGGAGGTGGGTCATGTGGCATGGGTCAAAAGGTAAAATATGTCAAAAATTGGGTCAAAATTTGGTCAAAATCAGCATGATAAGCATTGTCAACAAGATTATCTTTTGATCTAAGCAAGTAGGGGTGCCCATCTTCGCACCATATATGTCACCAAGTAGACGGTGGATAAGTTCGGAGGTGGGGCATGTGGCAGGGTCAAAGGTCAAATGCTGGTCCAGGTCAAAAATGGGATTAATTGTTATCACCATGTCCAAATGTTGAGGTAGGATGATGATGAAACTTGGTGTTGTGGTCAACATTCCGTGCCGAAAAAATTTGAAGGTCATTCAAGGTATGTGGGTCATTCAAGGTCAAATGGATATTAATTGCTATAACCCTTGTCAAATGTGGTAGGATGATGTGAACTTGGTTAGGGTATCAACATTTCAGTGCCAAAAAATTTGAAGGTCATCTTTCAAGTCAGCCGGGTCATCAAGGTCAAATGGGATAATATGCTATAACCTTGGCAATGTGTTAGGATGATGAAACTTGGTGGTTGTAGTTCAACATTCCGTTGCCGAAAAATTTAAAGGTCATTTACGGTCACTGTCGGGTCATTCAGGCAATGGATAATATTGCTATAACTCTGTCAAAGTGGTTAGGATGATGATGGAAAACGTGGTGGGTGTGTCAGATGATAGTGTCAAAAAAACTTTAAGGTCATTTCAAGGTCATGTGGGGTATCCAAGTCAAATCCATACCACATGGTAGTATGGTCATGAAAAACTAATGGGTGTAGTATGCATTCATTGCTTAAAATTTGGAGGTCATTTCATGGGCGTGGAGGGGGTATTCAATGGTCAACTAACTCAACTTGTGGTAGGTCACGCGACGAACTTTGTGGATGTGGTTAACATTTCTAACCGAAAATTGTTGAAGGTCATTTCAGGGGTCAAAGTTAGTCGGGGTCATCTAAGGGCAAATAACTACAAATAGTTGTAGGGTCAAAGGCACACATTGATACGTCAATTTTGCAAACTGCTATGGCAGCAAGCCTCCGTGGTTTGAGAACACTTATTTCCATCACAATTCTCCCTGGGATCTTAAAATATATTTCCCTCCATTTACTATCTCGACGGGCGGGGGACCTTGTGGTTCGAGAACGCCCATTTCCTCACCGTGTCATCTGATTCAAAAATATTGACAATATACAAACAAACATTAGGACACCCACTACCAACAACTACACACTAAAGGTTCAGACTTATATTTCTTTCTGAAACTGTAAACTTGCAATCTTCTGGGTAACAAGTTTAATTTCATATAAAAAAAAATCAGGTTTGCTAAAAAAGGTAATAGAAACTAAGATAATATTCAGACATTACACAATGCCTTGGGGTAGTTAAAATGTGGAATTGGGTGTCGGATGATTAATATTTATCTTAAATCTTTGGGAATTCTTCAAAATCAGTGTGCTAACACAATCTTTCCAAAAAGTGGAATGGGCATTGTCGTCAGGTTGTGTGACTTAAGGTGCAACGAGAGATTTTTGGACATCCATAATTGTAGTGATTTCATAAGAAAAGACCACCAATTAGATTGCTTACCTTGTATTTGGCTACAGAAATACTTGAAATTAAAACCAAAAAAGCAATTTCATTTGCTAATTCGTACAAAACAAGGAATGCATTTTAGTATGTGTCGTATAGTAAATAGAAATTCAAAATTTTTGTACCAAAGGAAATAATTCTTGTTGCACCTTTAACGTGGGTCAATACATAAGTTCGAAGTCAGGGTGTGTGATTCTTCGGAAATTTTCCTGATTTAGGATTGTTTCAAAATTTCCGTAAATTTATTTAATTCAGCAGATTGATGATAAGCATTTAGGCAATTGCACGGTTTGTGTTTTCAGGGATTTTTTTACCCAAATTAAAGTTTTTTTCCGCAAATTCACCAACAACAAAATCTCATCACACCCTAATAAGTACTATGTGCACCTTGCATACCGCATTTTGATGGCTACATTACGTCATATATTCATTTCAATAACCCAGTTTGAAATGCAGCTTACAAATCTATAGTTCTCTCCGCCCCCACCACAACTCATACCATTTGCGATGGTTAAAAAAAGCAACACAAGAGCCTTGTGAACCATTGGTAGTAAGTATTCATGGGATTAAGGTCGGTATGACTGCAAGCACTGTACATTGGGGAGGTGCTTTGTATATCTTGTATTGGGCCTCAATGAAGAAAGATTGAATTGAACTTGGTTTGCAGACCTCTCACTTGATTTTTTTGCCTTAGCACCGATTCTTCCTAAGCAACTGGTTGGTAAAGTTTGTCCCAGACAAAAGTGCCTTGCTGGATCACCATTTTATAGCTACAATTGGCTTAGAGATGGATATTTAAAGCCACAATCATCCATTTTTTTCCAAATTCACATGCCCCATTTTGTCTTTAAATTGCAGTGTTTATAGTCTATCACACCTTATATTGGCTGTTCTTTGTGAAAAACAGACACTTTTGTGGGCCTTTAAGATGACATTTACGACCTTGTTTCCTAGACCTAAAAAAGTCGGACCCTAACTTTATAGTAAACAGGGGTCAAAATCATCATTTCTTGACAAATTTTGCGTGTGTTACGCTTAGCCCCTTACAGGGATCTACTACACCAATTTGCAATACAACAGTGCAAAAATACAAATAGGGGGTGCGATTTGTTTACATTTGGAAGAAATCGCCAGGGGCGGTCCCCAGGGGGGGGGTGTTTGGGGGCAGGTGGGGCATGTGTGGGGCTTTTGCCCCCAAATTTTTTCTTTCCCCCTGGTTTGCCCCCCCGGCCTGAACCGAAAATATGGATTTTTTTGCCAAATTCGGCGATTTGGGGCCACAAATCACCAAATTTGGGTAAAATCAGTGATTTGGGGCCAAAATTGGTTAAAAAATCCCCCAAATATTTGATACTTTGCCCTCCCCAGAATTCACTTTTGCCCCCCAAAAATTTCACTTTTCCCCCTGTTTGCCCCCCCCCCAGGAAAAAGAGGTTTATGGCGCCGCAACTGGGAAATCGCTGAATAGTGGCCTAAAGGTCCCCCCGCCTGATTTACAACATATATTTTTCTATGTTTCATATGAAGGACACATCACCAGCAAATTTTAATTCCAAAATTAATTTAAATCTGACATACCATTTTGAGTGAGCCGGGGTATGTGGGTAATAGGTTTAAATGCAAAAAGACATAGAGTCTGTACCAAACTTAGATATGTTAGTCGTTCGGTTCGTACAGACACTTTATTATACGCATGTAAATGAACTGTGTTTCATATCGTGGAAGTGGAACACTGCTGTTTTTTCCTTTTCTGACAATTTTTTAATTGCCTAAATAACTTAGACGAATTCTACAGATTTATTCTTCACTTCTAAGCCATTCCAATTCAAATATGGTGACTCTTCAGGCAATATATCTGAGAGGGTGGATATGACATTTTTGTAATACTATTTAAGGAATTTATGTAAGGGAGCAACAAACTTATGTTTCTCCAAGATTGTGAAATTAGTAAAGTTCATCCCAACCTGGGTAACTGAAAAAATTGAAAGCAATAGTCCTTGATTTATGGGGAACATGACAAATAAAAATTTATCTGTTAGCAACAACAGACAGCATCAAGAAACTCGCCCATTTTCTTTCACAATTTTAAAAAAAAAAATCTTCCGTTTTTTTTTTATATTTAAAAATTGAAAACATGACAAAAAGTTCTCATTACTATTTTACCGGTATAGACCGACGGCCTCAAAAAAGGTTGTGCCAAGAATTATTTGGTTAAAAATTGGGCCAATTGTGTAGTACTACATTTTTATTAATTTAAGTTGTTTTGTTTGCCAAAATACTCGATACCAAGAAAATTGAGAGCGGTGAGAGTTAAATTAGAATTTTCACTTGATTGTCAAAAATATTTAAACTTTTCTATAACAAAAAAAAAAATAGGATATTCATTGTAAACTTCTTGAAATTTTCCTAAAAGTGTTACTTGAGCATTTAGGTATCTTTTATTTAATTGTGTCTGGCATGAAATTGTTGCAAAATGAGCCAGGGTGATGAAAGATTAAAATTTGCATTCCATTGAAAGTCGGAAGTTCACTTGGAACCAAATGTGTCATAGGTGCCACCATGGGGACCCTCATTTGTTGATGAAGTTAAAGGTCACATGCCAAGGTTAACGGTCACATAGCCCAAGGTAAAAGGTCATGTTGAGGTCAAGTTGAAAAATAGGCAAAAAGTAAAATTGACTCCATTGAAATTGAAGTTCTCATTGAGTCATCGGTGGAAAACATGGGATTCCTCATTTGTTGATGCAGTCAAAGGTATGTGCCAAGGTCAAAGGTCATGTGAGGTCCAGTTGAAGTAAGATAGCTGGCGGCCCCCAGCTTATATTCTTTGAATTATAGCGAGCGCAAAAAGCTGAGAATGCAAAATTCAGTTTCATTACTAATGTTGCGTGGGTACTGATAAATTGAACAAACAGGTTAAGATGCTCTGAATCTGGGGAGGGTCAAAGATTTGAACAACAAGAATATTTCCTCTATTTTCTAAGATCCCTGTGAACATGAAATGTTTCTACTATTCCAAATTTGAAATGAACCTTCTTTTTAGTCCAAGATTTGACATGAAATGTCTTTTCTGTTCCAAGATTTGAATAAATGGCTTTGTATTACAAGATGTGAATTACTCCGGAAATATTCTTTGATGCAACAAGCAAACATGTTCTTCTTTCCAATATTTTGATTGACTTATAATAAAATACAAGAAGATGTTACTTTATTACAGAGAAAGTACAAGTGTCATGATAATCAAACTAAAGGAATATTTGCCGAGGAAACACACTTTGGTGTACCGGTTTAGGCAGTGCTGGTGTCTGAAACTTTCTAACATCAAAGTTATTTTTACAAGTTAGCTAGAGAATATTCTTGATTTCAAATGGTTGTATGTGTGTATGTAGCAATACCAGTAACAGGGCTTCTTTATGATGTTTTAAGGGCACAATCACGAGTGTATATGTGTTTCAAAATTGAGGATGAATATAAAATTGTGGGAAAATCTTGATACAAAAAAGGGGGCTATTATAGTTAAAGTGCTGTAGATGTGGACTGGATATGACATCAGCCTTTCAAAATTTAACAAACAGCATATGATTACAAAAGCATGGTTTCATGTTTTCACATAGGTTTCAACTTGTATTGTACTGGCATTTATTTTTTGAGACCGGTTTGCCGTAAAATGTTAGTCTAAGTCCTGAATTACACTAATATTAAGTAACACCCTTTTGGATGTAATGTACTAAATTGCGAACTTATCAACGTAGAAATAGAAAGCATTGTTTTTGACCACTTGCCGCAATCATGGTCGGCAGCGTGAGGAGATGGTGTTGCGTGATGTGTGATGTCCGAGTGGAAAGGTGGTGAGCGTGCTATTCCATCCGTTAGTGTTTTCGCGCATCTGGGTGTTTACAATCACAGAACTGATATTGTTATAACCCAATTATTAACAAGTACCTATTTCTTTTATTTGCACAGGATATGGGAAAGTGGCATTAAGGAAGTAAACAAAAGCCTTGATATATTGTTTGTTTAACACAATGCCAAAGTCCACTTTTGTGTTAGGTCCGATGGAATTCTTAGTAATGGCTTGAAGTAAACTGATCGAAGAGTTAAAACTTCCGTGGGGGGGGGAAGCACTCGCATCTTAGAAGTGATACGTATGTAAGGCTGTTAAGACCCCTCTTTACCCCTCTTTCAGCATCGGTGTCACTGAAAGACCCCATATTTGAAAATTTCACCCAATGACACCATATTTTTTGAAAATCTTATCTTACCCTATCATCTAAAGACCCCTATTTTGGGGAAAAATTTTTGCCCAAAGAGCACTATTTTTTAGAAAATTTTGCAAAAATTCTCACCCAAAGACCCCATTTTTGGGGAAATTTTACAATTTTGTCATTTGGAAAACCCCTATTTTGGGGCAATTTTGCTGTCTCTCACCCAAAAACTAGTGTAGAACCGATCCACACTGCTTCTAAATCGGGCGATCTCCGATCATGTTTAGGTTTGATCGGCCGATTCCGATTCTCTTGCGATGTCAGTAACCCATGAGATTTGCACAGTGGTATTCTGTACACTGTAAAATTTGCTCTCTGAAATTTGATGTACTTTCTTTATTACTTAGGCTATAATGATCAAATTACAATCTACTTGAAATACGACCAGTTTTACACAGAAAAGTGGGAAAAACTATATTTTCCAGATTTTCTGAGCTTCATGATACACCCTCCATCGCATCATCTCTGCAGTCGGCCGCCGACAGCGATTAACCCAGCCGGGCAGCCATATTTGATTAGGTGATTTCCGGGTTCGCGCAATGTATGATGGGTTGGAAAGTTAGTGAATTTCTAGAAATATTCTAGAATATTTCACCAAATTGGATAAAAGTAACAATGAATCATCACATACCCCTTTATAAATTTATGATAAAAAACTATGATTTGTTGTTATGACTTGTGTTGAAAAGGTCTGTCTCAAAATTTATCCAACAAACTTGCATTAAACTTTTAATAAAATGAAAGGAATACCTCGGCCAATCAGGAACGTTGTTTCATCTCATCAAGAATTTACGGGAAATTCCCTGGTATTGTTGACATGTGAACTCATGTCAACTTAAACATTGCGAATACAAAACACATATGACGCTTCATATTTGTAGTTACTATATGTTTGCCGATTCCGATCCAGATCCGATAAGCTTAAAATCGTCCTGGTTCAGAACCTTCCGATGTGATTGGTTCTACACTACCAAAAACCCTTTTTCTTCTAGTCCTCTGTTATCGAATGCCCCTGGGTTTGGAAGAGCTAGCCTTACACCCATATCCATTTGATATGTGAGTGCCCCTCAGTGGAAAACTTCAGTTTCAAACTATTCAACAAGTATTTGTAGGTAATAAGTTAGAATGAGCAAGCAAAAGTATGATCTACTTACAGGGATTTGGGGAGCACATTTAAAGGGATACAAGGGTAATTTTCCTTTCATTTACACTTGATCGTTTGTAAAACACTATACTGAGAACATTTCAAAGGTGTAAGTGGACAAACCAAGTAGAAAAGAAAACCAAAAAACTAGGTGTTTAAACCTGCTGCTATCATAACGCCTATAGAAAAACATGCTTTGATTTTCTGTCCGTGCAACAGAAAATCTAAGTGCATCATCGTCATTACTCAATACTGCGTATTCATTATTTAGCTTAGTCCTCTTCATTGGTAAGCATTCTAAATATACAAAACCTGGGGTTTTCAAAAAAAACTTGGGGCACTTTTTTTTCTGAAACTGACCTTGTGTCTCTTTAAAGGTGCCTTGGTTCCGATTTTTGTGTATCCGGTTCTCATTTGATATGAGAGCCTGCACCTGTACACCCCGACCATCCAAGTACCGGGAAACAACCTTGCGGTTTTGATGCTAGATGCAATAATGCATAGTGCCAAGCCCTATTCACATACTGTGCTAAGTATGCTGGTTAACCATAAAACGGTAGTTTTTATATCTATATCTTTGAGAATGGAATGGATTTGAAGCTGAAATTCCAGACGACAATGAGAAAAAGATGGCCTTTCATCTGATATCAAAATCATACTACTTCAGCGGGGTCCCACAGACAATCAGAACAAGCACCTTTAAAAGAATATTTTCAGAAATGTTTTTTTTTTTTTTTTTTTTAAAAAAAAAGAACTTTAAAGGTTATTGATTTATTTTGCAGTACATTGGCAAAAAGATATTTACCACAGTAAAAATCAAATTCCATCATTTACTAAAATTTCTTGCCATAAATTTAAGTTGTTTTTATGAAAGTATCAGACAAGGTTCTTCTTCACCGTTTTAATCATTTCAGTGTTCGCCAGTCACCATTTTTTTGCATTTTGGCTGAATGACATTGAATTATTTCCAGTACTGCCTAGGCATATTTTTGTCAAATGCGGCTTTTCAATTTTCCTTCCCACAGAAAAAAAAAATGCACCAATATGTTTATTGTCCATCTAAAATCCCCGCATTCCCTCTTGGTACATTTCTGATACTTGAGACATTTTATCAATAAGACGGGGAGCAAGAGCAAGCAATGCCTTTTGTGCGTTGTTTTTCCTTGAACCGATCCATCACAGCTAGCTTTAGCAATTAATATAATAGACCGAACGCAGTGCACATCATGCAGGTACTAGAAGCTTCCTGTTGTCCTCAAATTCCAGGTGGTTAGTTCATTGACCTTTTGACCTCTCTATCCTTGTGTGCTAAAGCTAATTGGACCTTTGCTATCTGGGTAGATTGTGGTAGCCATGTGGTTTGTACCAGGAGTGTTGGGGTAAAGTCCGTTTGTGGAGCAGGAACGGTGCTTTATACAACCCAGAGGGTGTTTTTGAATCATTCCCATTAATTCAATCACTGTGCCTATACCGTACTGTCTAAACACATGTCAGTACTTTAGGAGAAAGTGTTCCAAAGTTTACGAACCACAAGACAATATTCATAATCATATCAAAAAAATCCCTAAGTACTCACACTTTGTGGGCAAAGATAAGCATTAGTCAGGGTTTTTATGTGTAAAGAATAGCATTTTATGTGAATTCATATGACCCTATGGAGGTGAAATTTCCCAAAACTGGTGCATTGTGGGATTGACTCAAAAACCCTCTGTAACAAACCATTCCTCCTTCACAACTGTGTCGTAGTCTAATCAGACAGCTTAAACTGCATTTCACCTTGACAGTTTTTGAGAGTCAAGGAACAGCTTCAATCATGAATCAAAATCATGAATCACGCGCTATAACTATACCAGGATACTTATCATGATACAAGGCCCATGACATACTTTCCAGTCAAGGCGCTGCATGCGACTGAAGTAATGTCATAGGCCTTATGTGTGTCAGCCATATTAAGGAGTGATTCAAATTTTACAGTGTCAAATGTACACTTTTATTAAGTTGTCCGCTGAAATTGCAAACACATAAGTTCATTTGGTTTGAAATGAGGTGGCCAAATAACCTTGTGGGAAACAAGACATCACTTCATACATCTGGCTACAAAGTGTCGAGCTAACCCCTAGAACAAAACCATATTCAGCATAATTTAGGTGGAATAGGAGTCATTTTGGGAGATACACTATGGCTATCATACTAAATACTAAGTAGTTTCCTTAATCATATAGCTTCCATAGTAATGATTACTATATTGCAATTAGACCATACTATCCTCTATTGTTGAATTTCTTCAGTACGTGGCCAGAGGGGGGTCAAAGGGGGTAATTGGAACCCCGGGGTCCTAGGGGCCCGGGTTCCTAGGGGCCCGTAAAATATACAAGTTCATCCCTTGCGGTTTGTTGACAAAAGTCAGAGAGGGAGAGAAAGAGGGGAGAGAAGGGATGGAGAGAGAGCGGCGAGAGAGAAAGAGAGCGAGCATTGGCGGCTACAGGAGGCCCATTTCCCCCTCAAGCGACAATGATACCTAGGGCCTACTTACCTTGAAAAATACTCTTTACCACAAATTTCCATTTTTTTTCTTTTTTTTTCGCGCTAAAAGCAACCGAAACTGCGCCGCGTCATGGCCGCTTCGCATTCCACTGTAGACTTCCAAAATCCCCGGTATGGGGTTCTGAGAAAACGAAGTTGGTAAAAGGGGGCCGTAACTCCAGGGTTCCCCTGGTCCGCGCAAGTTCTTCGGCGCCCGGCTTGTTTATCAAAGGTCATGCTTTCATCTTATAGTGAACCCCTATAGTATCATAAGGTAAACCTATAGTTGATCCGCCAGGGTTTGGATAATCTGCGAGTCGCGAGTTGCGAGCTGCGAAGGTGGACGAGTTGCGAGTTATTTACAGTCGAGTACGAGTTGCGAGTTCCTTTCCTGAATGCGAGTTGCGAGTTAAATGTCGAGTTTGAATTTTGGCGATTTGATTTTGCGAGATTTTGCAGTTGTGCGAGTATCCCTGAATGCGAGTTTTGATTTTGCGAGTTGAAATTTGCGAAGTTGTTTTACTGCTAGTTATGCGAGTGCCTAGTATTTGCGCGTTGCTTCATTATTCATTTTAAGCCGATTAAAGGTTCCATCCCTAATTATCACATTATATTTTTCAATACAGCATACAGACAAATTTTTAATTGTATCAAGATTGTCTTTCCACTCATTGTAGTTTTGCAATAACCTTATGAACTATTGGTGGTGACTAAAAACATAGCCTAGTTTTGTTATATCACCCTTTCTGTAGGTGCACCGAGAGATTTACATATCCGCTAAATAATGTAATCTATCAAAGTCTTCAATCAAAATCGTATCCCCATCTGAAAGCGTGACGCTAAAATTTGTGAATTTCTAATTTATTGTTGATCCAATAACAATGAAATAAGGTGATTATTCACCTCTGTTTTCACCTTTAGTGCACCTTCTTAGTCAAATACTTAGAAGTCTACAATATTGTCAAAGATAATAAATGCTATTTTATGAACATGATGAATAAGCTGGCTGGAACAAAGAGAGGATAGCTCTATCGTTTTTCAATAATCATAAGAAAAAGCACCCTGAGGGTTGGTCTTAGTTGATTTAGTAACTCATGACCTGCAAATGCAAAGCTTGTCATTTTGGTAAAACCAGTATAGAGGTGCTATTGGTGTGGTGTGGGGGGTGGGAGAGTGACTTTATTTGGTCCCCGGTCCCCCGCTGATGAACGTTCCTGGAGGGACTATAAAAATGGTGCTCCGCCGTATGTCATCCGTCTTTCTGTATTTCCTTATGTCCGTGATAAAATGTTAACCTGGAACATTTGGGCATATCTCTTTTCTGGAATGGCTAGAGTAGCGCCCAAACTTTGGTACTTGGTAGAGGGGATACCCCTACTCACAACCATGTAATTCATTCCCCAGGGGTCCTCCCCTGGGTCCGTTCAGGGGTAGAGAAAAGATGTTCAAGGGAACAAGGTCAAGGGAAAAGGTCATATTGCCCAGAAAATGTCAACATTGTGTACAATTTTTATCTGGAGTTCCTGTAAGGCTACATGATGTAACTTGGTGCAATAGCAGGTTGAGGAGTTTCTCTACCTGACGATTTTGGGTGGTAAATATTCTAATAAGTATCTATTGTGCATAATTTATGAATTTTTTTTTTCCCCGCACGGCCCTGGGTAAGGTGTTTATTCCTGGAGTTCTTTAACGTGTAAATGATTTAATTTGGTGGAAGGAAGTTGGCTGAGAAGTTCTCGACCTGATTTAGATTTTGGGTGAATTTTTTTAGTTCTAGTGTTACTGTGGGTCATTCTTTTGGTTGCCAGCCTGTTTACATTTCTTGGAAAATTGAAAATACGTAAAATTCAAAATGTTTCGCCTAGGTTTCTGCAATGTTTGATCTCAAACATAACAAGTTTTCTTAGTTTGCATCTTGTGGACTTCACCCCACTTCCCTATGTGCAATCTAAACAGTGTGTCAGCTTGCAAACAACCTAGGGGTATTTATTCCCCTTTTTCCCTCCCTCTCTTTTATAGTAAACAAAGTGCTTTTTTTCTCCCGTGAGAAAATCTTTCTCAAATAAATTGAGAATAATATTTTAAAAGTTAATCCGACCAATGGAGTAAGCAGAAATGGAGGCCAATTAACCATAGAAATTAAAAATAGACAACTACCAACTAAAGACAGTAATGTAAAATGCTTAATATTCCCAAAGTTAGGATAAGTCGGATGTTTTGTTTTCATGCATAAACATTTAGGCACAGTAATAAGAGTGCCATAGGATACCGTGTATAACACATTTCCGGATCCGCAATTTTATAACACGTTTTGATTATTCATATGAAAGCCTTTGATTTGAGCTTAGTTTTATTTCACACAGTGATTATTATGTGGGACAAGCATTATTTTACAAATACCATAAAAAAACATGATATGTTGGAAAATTTAGGGCGCCCGGCCCTCTTCGGTAAATCTGAGTCAGCCTTTAAGGCAGCCGGACACAAAAAAGGCTCATTTCAGCTTCCTACACGTATAGGGTAAAAAATACATTCTTTCCGTTTCAGCAAGTTTTAACTTGACCTCTAATACTTTAAAAGTATTAGAGTCATTTGCGTTAGGTGGCACTATGACAAATACACACATTTTTTAATATTGTTGTTCGCAGGTATAGCTAACTAGACAATTAAAAACCAACTGGTGCAAAAATGACACATGTGAAAATTGTGGGGGGCACTCTTAAAAAAAATTATGTTAGGATGGGAGTTCACATTTATATTACTTGGGCAGGTTAGGGTTAAATCAAGGGGTATGTACCTGGTAGGACAAGGAAGTAAAAAAAAGATGGCAAATTTGCATGTTGTCAAATAATCACAAATCGCATACCTTTTGACCAAAGGCCTGTTTCGCAAAGTAATGAACTAAACAGTTTTGCATGACTATGAAGATAACATCACTTAAAAGTAGGCATATGTACAGTTTATCCTTCACACCTACTTTGTACATCATGTGCCTTATCTTGTTTCTAGAGAATAACGCACATGATGCGACCTATGTGTCAAAGAGTCTAATTATGATTTATACCTAAAATGAAAAATGCAAAAACTGGTACAAATGAATTGACCATTATCAACACAAAATCAATAAAACAAGCACCAGTTCCTTGGTATTAATTGTATAAGCGAAATCTTCATACTCCTACTCTCTAAATGTAACGCGTGAAAATTTCACTCCCAAAAGAGTGAAACTCTTGTTAAACCTTAACCGCTCCAAAGTGAGTGGGTTTTTTTAATTAAAAAGCACAAATTTTTACTCAAAAAGATTGAAAATCCACTCCAAAAGGTGGATTTTTCCACATCAGTTTATGAGGAGTGAAATGAAGGACAAACACCCTTTTGAGAATTAAACAAAGGATCCCTAAATTATTGGAAATCCACTCGTTTGGAATGATTTTTACTCTTTTTGAGTGGAATTCACACTTTTTTAAGTACAAACTACCCATTTGAGTGATGTACAAGAGTTTCACTCTTTTTAGGGTACAATTTTCACTCGTTTTACATTTTGAGATAGTAAAACAAAAATAGAAATAAAGCTTTACATATTTTCACTTGCAACTCGCAAATATGAGGAACTCGCACTCGCATATTTCAACTCGCAAATCCCACTCGAAGTCATGAACTCACACTCAATATTCAGGAACTCGCAACGCGTACTGCAACTTGCAACTCGCTACTCCCGCAACTCGCAAAATACCTTCACCCATCCAACAAGAGTAAGAATGATGTCATACTCTTAAAATATACAACAACATCGCCGTAAGTCAAGCTCGCGGGTGGTACTGAATGGATGGACATGATACGCAGCGAAATAATGCGAAAGTTGAGGTTCATCACCATCGCCCTTACTTCTGTCCGGAGAAATACAAACAAATGTTTGTATGTGGGGATGTTAACTCAAACCTCCAGCAGTTATTACTTTTAGTCTGATGTCCTATTATTATTGAAATATCCGTCTTTGAAATACACACTGCAGACTGACAATAGGACAAAATAGCCTCACACTTTAGAGCACTTTTAGATGTTCAAAAGTAGCCCAATTGGGCATTTAAAGTGTAGAGATGGCAACACTGACTATAAATTGGGTGTTTCCATAAGGTGACACCCTTTTCTGACATACTTTTCTGACACCCTATGAATTCAGAAACCTTAACGGAATTAAACGGAATAAACCACACGGTTTGTGGTTTATTCTGTTAAGGTTTCCGAATTCATAGGGTGTCAGAAAAAGTATGTCAGAAAAGGGTGTCACCTCATGGAAACACCCCTATACATTGCTTTAGAGTAAATGAAACCTGGAAGACAGGTTGTTTTAACTGCAACCACCCTGTCTTAGTTCAGATGGAACACTTCTTTTACATAACATGCTTCATCAAAAAGAAGTAGGAGTGTTATTAATGTCCCGGAGGAACGGTTAACCTTTTCTATTGTCATGTGTTATTCTGAACTCAATAGATCAAGCCTTCAGACTAGATCTGCCTGAAAGCCAGTCAATTCATATTTAATAAGCAATGGCCTGTAAGTTTTTCATTCCTGGAAGCTGAGTTTCTCATCTGTTGGGAAAAGGAAGGTGATTCACCAGGGGTACCTGCAGTGCTGTGTAGGAGTAATAATAGGCTGTGAATTAGGATTGCAATTAGAGAAGTAATTCTGTAGGCTAAAAGAAGATGGTCTTCCCCCTGCTCCAGGCTTGCTTGGTGCTGTAATAGGTGTAAATTATTCAAATTCTATGATGCAAGGCTGAACAAATCTAAAGTGCAATTTTGTAGTGCATGAAGTGTGTCAAAGTAGTTAAGAAATGTGTTGTGAGTACATATGTAATAAGTTAAAACAAGATCTAACTAAGCCCGATGTATACTCCACTGACTTCGCGTCTGCGATGTCGCGGCTGTGAAGAAACTTGACCCTGATTTTTAATTGCCTTGGCGAAAGAATTTCTATCGCGCGACGGATTTTGAGGCTTCGCGGAGTGTTGAATTTTGTTCAACTCTTGAAGATATCACAGCCGTGAAAATTCTCTGATTGGCTGGCTTGAATGACCCTCGGGATTTGCGGTTCCTTTGACCTTGAATGACCCCTGATGACCTTGTTGTGACTTAAAATTGTTGGCATCAACAATCCACCCTACCTGGATACACCAAAGTTTACCCCATTTGACCTCCTTTGACCTTGAATGACCCCCGATGACCTTGTCATGACTTGACATTAACAATCAACCACGCCCTTCAAGTTTCATGTCCATACACCAATGTTTACCCCATTTAACCTCTTTTGACCCTGAATGACCCCTAATGACCTTTGGTCCACTAACCAATACAAACTCGGTCTTTGGAA
This sequence comes from Ophioderma brevispina, assembly GCA_023653785.1. NCBI lineage: Eukaryota > Metazoa > Echinodermata > Ophiuroidea > Amphilepidida > Ophiodermatidae > Ophioderma > Ophioderma brevispina. Next base: position 18,929 of record JAMKCH010061709.1, read on the forward strand.
GGTCAAGGGGCACCCACCCACACACGTTTCGTCTGGATACACCAAAGTTTACCCTTTTTGACCTCCTTTAACTTTGAATGACCCCTAATGACTTTGATCCAACCAATACAAACTTGGTCTTCGGAAGGTCAAGGGGCACCTACCCACCAAGTTTCAGGAATGTGCGCCCCTCGGTTTCGGAGAAAATAGACGCGGTCAGACAGACAGACACACTGACAGACCACCGGTATCACCATATATAGTAGGATACAGTCATAGCAAAATCCTTGAAAATGTGCGAAATAAAAAGTAAAACATACAAAATATCCGGAACATGTACAAAGATTCAAATGCATAGTGGAAACATACAGTCCTAAGTACTTGATTAACCCCAGGCCTGGCTAACAATTTTTAATCTAACTTTGACCCGTGTCCATAATAATGTCGCTGGTCTAATTCTAGTTTCTAGAAAAAAAGATCTCTTTTGGGAAATCCAGAGCTATATCATTCAAATACAGACTGGTATGTAGATAATTCTCTATTCTCTAAATTGTTATTTGAAAAATATTGAAACTGTCAACTGGCAACAGTAGTTGTAAATAAATAACACAGCAAAGCCTTCCTCGAGATGAGACATTTATCGCACGGAGTATACATGACTTTTTTCGCGCGGTATTGCGATGTACAATTTCATAGCAGCATCGCACGATGAAGCGAGAGTGGAGTATACCTTGGCCTCTATCATTATCTTCCTGTTCCCATTGAACAACATTTATTGGATAACAGCAACAACCTTTCTGGGCTACATCTTGAAACACAAGTTGTAACTAAGAATTATAAATGATGACTGTGCAGTAAATAAAATGAGTACAAAGCAACACATGTGTTTGATTTACATCCAAAAACCAGGCCTAAATTCTTAGAAACCTTGCATTAAGTTTGTACAAAGGACGTTTGACTGGTGCTCAGCTGTTGAGCAGGCAATGCCATACTTATGTTTGGACTCCTTTAAAAATCTTCTGGGTGCAATACAAGTTGACTTTTTTTTGGCATTATTTTATGAGTAATGATTGAAAAGTGTGAGGCATGTAGATGAGATAAGTTGTACTTTTCCCCGTCTTCTGCAATTTTTCAACAGGTGGACCTGTGGAACATGTGGAATGTTTTATAGGATAATTTTTGTTATTTTTCGGTTTGCAACAACAAATTAAACTGTTAGTCAGGCACCCCAGAACCTCCAAATTAAAAATTAGTACATTTTGTCAAAAGAAAAAGAACATTGGAACATTGGGTGGCCGCCAATCTTTTTTGGGTTCGCACCAGCCACATTTGGGACACACAAAAGCTTCTGATGATATCCCAGGGCAGGGCATCTTCTCTTGTTGATTTGAGGTCATCCTCTGATAATTCTGCCCTTGATCCCATACTTATCTTCAAACTGCTGAAATTTTTTGACAATATTTTAGATTTTTTGCCATAGAATTAGAGATAGGTATAACTTGCATAATGAATTTTGAGGTGGGATGTACTCAAGTATGCACACACGCATAACCATTTCTCCCAAAATTAACCTAACAGGTTTTTGCTCTTCTGTCTAGAACACCAATTATCTCTTACGGAGCTATCTGTAGCTAAATGGTTTGGTAGCACATTTCATGCTAAATTGGTAGCACATTTCATGCTACCAGAACAGATGTTTACTACCATAAGATACATAAAGGGCTTTATAAAAACTAAATAAAATATCCAACCTTGTCTTGGGCGTCAGTGTACTTTGAGACCTGTATACAATGGTAACACAATTTCAGAACAATGACGCCCTTTTGTGTTGCATGCCTCAGGCAGGAAGTAGCATAGCCAGGGGGGGGCCACTTGTATTCAAGTTGGATATGATGCGTGAACAAGAAAAGTGTAAAAAGGGGTCTTTTTTCCAACAGACATGTACGCGCTACATTGGTTAGGGCGTCAAAAACAAAAAAATATGGAAAAAAAGGGTATGTTTTTTCGTTAACCCCGAAAATTGTGATGCACGCGAGATCACAAATCATAAAAAAAAATATTGTAATTGGAAGTAAAACAACATGAGCAAAGTCAGATAATAAAGGTATATTATCAACACAATGAATGCTTACTTGTTTTAGCTAGCAAAATGACAAAAAGATTGTTTTGGTAGCAAAAAACAGGACAAAAATGCTTGTTAGGGTATGTTTTTTAGTCGGTGGAAAACTTGTTTAGGGTGCATTCGGAAGTCCATGTTCACGCGCTTCATATCCACCTTTAAATACAACTCCCTCGGGACACATAGGGATCACTTTGTCCTCTCTTGTTGTTGTTGATGTCTGTTGTTGTCTGTTGTTGTGAAAAGGGTAAACATTTGTCTGTAATATCAAATACTTTGATGGATTTAAACCAAACTTAGGTCCCACAAAAGTGCAACATGCCATCCCCCATGTTGATGAGAGTCAAAGGTTACATACCGAGGTACAAAGGTAATGGGAGGTCAAGTATAAGATAGGCTTCAAAATGTAAAATTGACCTCATGAAAAGTTGAAGTTTGCAATGGAACCAAACTTGTTTCTTAGGTGTTACATGCACACTATCATTTGTTTAGAGGTCAAAAAAAAAAAAAGATGGTCACATATCAAGGTCAAAGGTCATGTTAGGCCATCATTCACAAACCGCGATGGCAGGGGAAACATGCGGTCCGAGGACCGAGCTATTTTGTTCAGGGTTGTATACTTTTCAACCCAAGTGGCCCCAGGGCCTTTCATATTTAATCTGGAAATAATTATTTTTAAGTTAATTAGTGGCATTTTTATGAAAACCTGCAATATAAGCATGTTTAGGTGGAGTGTGCTCCCGTGGTCATGCAACATCGTTATGCGGCTATATACATCAGTGGTATGTGTGATGTGGTGGAAGTGCAGGACTCATGATCACTAGACCTAGAAGCTGTGAGTGCAAGTCACACTGGTCAAACATATTTGATGTCCTTGGGCAAGATACAATTGATCCAAGAGACCGTTGGGTAGCCATTATGGTTGACAGTACAATCTTGTGTGATGGGGTCTGCACTAGCCATCAGTCACCCAAGTGAAATGAAATAATTAGTGACGATTTTCTAATGGACATAATAAAAAATTGGCAATTGCACCTTGAGTGCCAAGGTCGCATATGGGCAATGTTATGAATCAACATTATTGTATTGATACCGGTATGATGTTACAGTGCGTGGGTCATGAATTTGGTAAATGGACAGTGTTTGAAATGCGAGAATAACACATAACATAATTTATGTAATAAAGATACACTACACACTTGACATAGATACCATGAAGTTACTAAACTTGTGATGAATTCTGGTTGTAAAAATATCAGCTGTTACAGTAGTTGGTTGTAAATTTCACATTTTGAGTGTGTGGCTTGGCTTGTATTCAAAACCGGTGGGCCTAGGATAGGAGTAGGTAGAATTGATATCCAAGTAGTCAAGTTTAAATCATCTTGCTCCTTTCGAGCTCTATCTAATTAGATAACAATATCTCACTCAAACAAATTTGGTTTGGTTGCAGGACACACTTATTATTTATGTAATAATTTTTGCGGGGCTTATATTTTCACACAGTTCATAATTGAGATAAGCATATGTGTGTAAAGGCGTGATTGTGGAAAAACTGAGGCAATCAAGCCAGGGGGCGATATTAATTAAGTTGTCTTGGAGAGGAAGACGTGCGCCAACAAATGCTAAAGGGGACAAAACAGTCCAGTACGCGAGGGGTGGGGGGAGGGGTGGTTCAGTCGTACCCCCCAAATTCCACAAACGGGGCAAAAGGTCCACTTTTTGCTTAGTTTTTGCATAAAAAAAGGCCAAAATTAAAAAATGTTGTCAAGAAAGTCCACTTTTGGTGATGAGATGTCAAAAAGTACAAAAAAGGACCATTTTGGGGCTAGGTCAATTATGGTCACTTTTACCAAAAAAGTCACGTTTTCGAGGGTTCCACACCCGCCAAAACTAAATCCTGCGTACGGGCCCCTGCACCAATTGCACTTAAAGGGCATGAAAATTTGCCCAATTTAATCATTGGCCAATTAGTGAAAATTACTGTATAAATGTTGGCATTTATTTACTACATAATAACCCCTATTTCCACGACACAGGGTCGCCCCGACAACATGTCTGACCAGCATAGAAGGCCATACCAAAGTCCCGGACCAAAATGTCTCCTGAATTCCGACCGCAATAAAAGTAATAGTGCCTGCATGCTGTGGGATGTTTCTCCTCAGTGGAAAAACATTGAGGAAAAGCGGTACGTCCAACCAGCGGTTCGCAACAATACACCTCCTGAAGGGAAACGTCCAACCGGCAGTTTGCAGCAATGGGTCCGTTATGACGTCTCGTCGACGTTAAGGTCAGAAATACTTGCAAAACACAAATAAATGAGCCTTGTGCACAAATGACCTAAATTAATATAATAAAACAGTTATAATGATTTGTAATGGGTTAAGAATTTGGTATGTCCAAAACAAAATTACATAAGTACACAATTTAAGATTATACTTATAAAGAGTTCTAGTGTCTTATGTTGAAGGCGTTGCAGTTCACAATGATATGTCCTCACAAGCGAAGACTACAAAATGACAGTATGCAAAGTATGCACATAATTTAACTCTCAGGTGTATTTATCAATGGGAATCTTCTCAGTCCTGATGTTAACTTTGTCCAGCAGTTTCAAGACGACAAGGTTAAAAATACGTCCCTAGAGACAGCATCCACGGTATATCAGTCCCAGATAATCACCACGATTTCTATCTGTCCACAATGTGGGAATCTTATTTTGATTCCCAGAACTTTTGGCTTCAAAGACGACAGTAGAAAATTACAGCAACTTGCTCACATGGAATTATATATCCTGGCACTAGGTACTTGATGTCTGCTCCTTAATGGCAGAGTTAAAAATAGCTATCTTCTAGCTAATTGTTAGTAGTGGATGCTGCCAGAGGGCCTTCCAGTGATAGTATGTAACTACTCACAGATAGATTCCCCTTTCTAACATACTCATTAATCAATCCTAATGCATAAACATAACCTTACCACTAGCGACCAATCGGAATTCACACTCCCGAATTAACATCACTTCATATATATAACTCTATGTTACCCCTGCAATTCAGGTAAATTCCCTGATCTAACAATGTTATGATCTCAAAACAACAAGTTTCTAAGTTTAGCATCTTGGGGAATTCCCCACTTCCCCTATTGTGCAAATGCTAAACAGTGCACTTAGCAAAACAAACTCTTAGGGAATCCCCTTTTCTATCTTATAGTAAACAAAGTGCTTTTCCCGGATTAAATCTTTTCAAATAAAATTGAGAAAAATAATTTTTTGAAAGTTAATCAGAAAAATGGAGGCCTAAACAGTCCCATATAAGGAAAACAGTCCGAACGGCGATGTGAACCGGCAACCGACATCAAAGCCGCTTTGAGTCACTGAATGGGGTTGGAAAAACTTCCTGTTAGAGATCTAATGAATAAGTTGCTACGACTACAAATGTACCTATGCTATAAAACTTTCTATGCAATGTTCAAGGTTATCAAAATAAACCCAAAATAAGGTTTGCCAGTAACAAAACTCTTCATCCACCCAAAATCCAGTTTATACTGTGAACTTTATTTGAATAGTAGCATTTTATTTTTTCAACCAACTGCCTGCCGCAAAATGCGTCAGGAGATTGTTATCATAATTACCACTTTATTTGCGAATTTAGATTGCGGCTAAATATCACCAATGTGCCGATTGTTAACATCTGAGCAAGGTTGTTGGAAAGCTACATGTGATGTTGCCAGTTGTTGCTGAAATGAAAAGAGGAATTGCAATCCTTACACATGGTGGCAAGGCTGATACTTTGCTGATTACACACCCACAACAGGGAAGTGGGTTACACAAATGATGCTTGCTGTGCATGCCCCCTTTGATTTTGGTAGATAAATTATAAGTCAGTTCGCCACTACATAGGCAAGACTGCTAAGACTGCAAATCAATTATAACTGCAAGTTACCCCCCTTTTTTTTTTTTGATGAAATAAAACCAATCAATGCAACACACGCTGAAATTATGAGCATCTTTAATGCACAAGGTTTGAAGGGGGGACAATTGCATTGGACAAGCATCAAAATTCAGCTTAAGTGCATTAAATTGCTGCTGCTGCATTTCTCAAGCAAAAATTAAAGGTCCATGTTCCGATCGCTAATAGCCTTATCCCCAGGGACCCCCAGAATTTACTGGAAGTGGTCAAAATTTTGGTATCAGAAGAAAGCTACTATTTTTCTCATTTAACCTGTGAAATCTTAGGGCTAAAGGATGTTTGGTTTGGATGTTATGGGCAAAATATGCTCCATTTTGGTCGACCAATGTTAATTTTACACAGAACTCTATGGGATTACAAAATTACGTTTTTAGCTCTCACTTCAAAACGGGTTGAAATATCAGAGCGAAACTTTACAGACGTACAGATAACAAAAGCTGAATATTTTTTGGCTATTAGGTGGTGAACAAACTATAATAGGCAAGGAGTACTGTAAAAGTGATAATTTTCACACGTGTAATTTTTCGCGTTTCATCAGCGATGTTTAACATTTTCTTTCGCTTGTTTTAATTTGCCTTTCATCACTCATCTTCATAGACCGACACACAAAATAAACGTTTTCGTGGGCTGTTTAATTTTGCGCCAGCTCAGAAGTGCGCGAAAAAGCGCAAATTAATGTATGCGCAAAAATGTCCACTTTTAACAGTATTTGATCATCACACGAGTTTGTTTGCATTCCTCGGATGTTTTATCTGTGAAGAACTCATCAGTTTGGATATATGATGATAAGGATAAGCTGAATTATTTGCAGCTAGAAATTTATGGTGCACAACTTGAACATGTCCCTTGAATCATTTTAATTTCTTCTTCATTTTAGTATTATTGTTTAAGAAGATATGCTTATTAGGGCTTTTCGAAAGTGTTGTTTGCTTACCAGATACTGTAACAGTGGGAAATTTTCGCCTACATTATTTTCGCGCTTTTCTTTCTTCGGAGCTTCTGAGATAGCGCGAAATACAACCCGAAAATGTTATTTTGTGTGTAGGTCTATAGTAGGATCGCTTGAAAAGAGCGAATTTAAAAACAAGCAAAAAGTTAAAAATCGCTGAAACGCGAAAAATTACACATAGCAAAAATTATCACTTTTACAGCATTATGTGGTGTCATTTGCAAGAGGGCACATAGGGAATTGCTTTGGGTATTGGTGTATAGTGTTCTTTTGTAAAAATGTTGCCCAAATGTTAACCCTGAACCTAATGTGCCCCTGTTTCCTCCACATCATGCCTACACTTTTTACACCCCTAAAGGTTCGTTCATACTACGCTGCCCTGCGCAGTGCAGTGCCGATATATCGAGTCACTGCTGCAAGCAACTCACGCACCCGCGCAGCTGAGTTAAAATAATTTAACGTCGGCTGCAGTACCGCAATGCAGTACACTGGACATGAGCCCGAATTCGAGCACTGCAACTTCCCGCAACGCACGTTTGCCGCGGAGTAATGAAACGAACCTTAAGAGTGGGATCAAAGGTCATTTAGAGGTCATTAAAAGTCATAGCCCAAATGGGCAGATTTGAATTGCGTGGTGTTTCCACATGTGTTGTTCCGTGTTCATGACACTGGTGACCTCATGTGACTTTTATCCCCATTCACAAACTATGACCGGCAAACGACACATGCATTTGGTGATCTCTAAGATATGCTAAGCATTAATTCCAAGGTATTTTCTTGACTCCGATTTGAAGTTGACCTATCAAACAAATAAGCTGCCCAGAGTAAGTCAATATTAAGGTGACTTATTTTGTCCAATATGCAGACTTGTAGTGGAATACTAATTGCATATTGATAATCCAATATGTGATGTGGATCTGGGAAAACACCCGTCGCATGTCCGCACGGACAGTTTTTGAAAAATAAGAAAATACCTGAAATCTGTTTATGTGGTAACTTTATTTTTTTTTAGATTGAATCAGGCATAACTTGCGTATGTGTCTCATAGAATAAAAAGTAAAAAGTTCTTGAAACTTTATATTCGAACTTTGTCCCTGATAGCCAAAACTCAAAATAAATTTTTGCAGGCACCATTTGGCGGGTTTTCCCCTTCTTCCCCGATCGCATCACATATTTGGCTCAACTTGGCAAGGTTATGGTAGCAACAATTTTGACCTAAAAATGGAATTTTTGTTTTGTCACAATGGATTGTTTCACCCCCTGAGGTCTACCAACCTTTCTACAGTATCTCTGATTGGCTATTACATGATATATAGCTCATATTCTGCTGAGTAACCCATCAAATATACCTATCTATCTTCACAATATTGTCAATGTGTTCTTACAATGTCTCTGATTGGCTAAATACATCACACAATCACACAACTTAACATATAACCAATAAAACGGTCGGTACTCGGTCGACTTCAGGGGTTAGCATATATTGGATGCCCCTTGGCTTTTTCAACAAGCACTGGGCCATGAACAATAGGAAATGTGGACATTTTAATAAAAAGTACCCACAACAGGAGTATACATTTCCTGTGAAATGACACAGAATAAGTTAGTTTTAGACGGGCCTGTACACAGGATTTGTTGTAAACGGTGTGGCATTCATCAGTTCCTAGCACTTACTTTATCTTAAAAAAATGATAACATTACGGGTTGGTTTTGCTCTACATTAAAGGTACCCCACTTAATTACAACATGATTTTCCATGTTTGATAAGGACAGACATTAGCAACATATCTTCATTCTAAAATTCATTTGAAATCCACATAACATTTATTTTGATGGTAATTTGCATGCTAATTAACCATTAGCCCATACTAGCTGTGCGTAATTTCAATACCATACACACTCAATATTTAAGCTAGTTATCGAGGCGGCCTATCTACCTATCGTGCATTTTGTGATAAAAGCATGAATTTGGTCACAAATGTAGAGGGAAAAGTAGTACGAACAGATCAAGATCATGAGCCATCACCAATTTGCATCCCCGCGGCCATTTTAAGATGGCCGCCAAAATGGGACACAGTTTATGCATATTTTGCTAATATTCAACACCTGCCTTGACTTATGCCTCTACTAGGAATAGAATCTGCTAAGATTCGTGTTACAAGGTTTTTCCAATCACAGGGCCATTGTAATAGGTGTCCATGTGCGGCCATTTTTCCAAGGATGCCGCCACAATGACATTTTAGCGCATATTTTGCTAAATAATCAACACCGGCCTTTCACTTATGTCTATACTAGGCATAAAAAATATGCTAAATGCATGTTACAATGTTTGTCCAATCACATGCCATTGCAATGTGTGTCCCTGTCGGCCATTTTCCAAGATGGGGACGCCGAAATGACCATTTAGAACATATTTTGCTAATATAGCAACAACCCATCTTTGATTACTCCCTATACTACACAATAAAACCCTACTAGATCTATGTAAAGTGATCGTTCTAATTAATTTAATTAAGGTTACAAGGTATTTCAGTGGTATAAAGCGTGTAACGTAATTTGAAAGGGACTTGCCATGTTGCATGATATTCAAAATTTGTGAATAATCACAACAAATAACATCATAAAGTGTAGGCGCACAAAGCTCATGTTAATTAAGTGATGAATCTCAAACTAAGTTACCCCAAAACAAGAAAATATCCCTGTGGCTATCAAATTATATGGCCTTGTAATATTACAGAATCACTTAATTGTTTCTTAACAACACATTAAGGAAAATCCTCAATATCCGCATGGATTACCAATTAAAGCATCTCGGACTATTTGCCCGGAAGTAGTCGTCATCAACATTATACAACAATATGTGTCAAAATCGTATACACTTATACAGTCAGGATAATTTGTACAATCGGGAATCAAGACCCAAGTAATGAATAAAACATAGCCTACTTTATTCACCTGGCAATTTATTTTATTTAGTAGGGAGTTATTAGGATTTTTTTTAATGTTTTTATTGCATGTACTTGATCTAGTGGGAAGACAGGAGAAAAACATACAGAAACGACCCACCAGACCCAAAAAAGATCACATAACAGAATTCAGTGTAACACATTACATTCTACATGCACATATATTTTCAAAAAAAGGTCGAATACTGCCAAATTTTATCAAACACTTCATTTCTGAAGTTTGTGCAGTGGATCATTTGCAAATTCTATTGCTTCAGCTCTTTTTCAATTTTAAAGGTTGGTATTTTTTAGATGTAAATTTATGTGTATAATATTTCCATTTTATCAATAATTATGGCATTTAAAGCTTTGTTTTGGTAAATTGGAAGACATCCATCAAAAAATAATATTTTCTTTGTTGAGAACTAAAGACAAAGACAGTTTATTGTAGCTATCAGTTGAAGTCCTTCCACTTGCACCCACTTTATCACAGTCAGGAAATGATAAATGTTGTATTGTTTTCGCGTTGCTTTACAAAAACTACATAAGTTGTTTTCAAGCAGATTCATAATAAAAAGAGAAAGAGTTGTACCCAAATTCTGTTATAATACGATATGGAGCCAATTAATTGTGTTCCACCAATGTATTGAAAGGGAGGACGTTAAAATCCAACCATTTTTCTGTCGGATTGAACGTTCATCTTTTGCTCCATTTAGTTTTTTAGCAAGGTTTATCTTTACAAATTGGCGGTTAATTGTCTAGTATATTTTCTGGCAACCTTGTATCTTTCAATAATAGATATTAATATGGGAAGGACGACAGGACATCGAAGATGTTCTGTGTCAGAAATTTTGGGTAGAGATCCAAATATTTGAATTGATTTGCGTATATTTTTCAAAAAGAACAAGTCAATCGGAAGTTCCGAATTTTGAGGCAAACTCGTTTCTGGTTAATAGTTTGACCTTTTGGTTTAGGACAGTCATTGATAAACGAATGCCTTTTTCATCCCATGCCATTAAAATAGATTGTTTTATTTATTACCTATTTTTATATCATCGTTTTTCCCAAGTAGTTGAGTTTTTATATCTCGTACATTATCATTTTAACAACAGCATGTTTATACAGAGCCCAGGCATATAGCACATCTTTCCAGAAAATGTTTGAAGTGCTAGCTGCTTTGGACTTGAGGTAACTTTCCCCGTACATTAAGTTAGTATGATTCGTTAATATACCCGTACATTTTTGAAAAGTTCTAGTACATTTTTTTGATCTAATGTATTATTAGGAGGCGCTTATTCCAAGTGATTTTTAAAGATGCAAAAGGCTCAAATTTAACCATTTTTGTACCACCTTTAATATAAACATTCCATTTGTTTCCGCTTTATCTTGATCTTGTTTTGATCTTGTTTTGCCTCCAAATAAATTGCATATATACCTGGCTTTAGCTCTTTAAAAGGGATCAACGATTAGGGATAGAAGTATAAGTGATTCAATTGTGGAATTAAAATTGAATTTGACTACGGTAAGTCCTTCCCAACACGTTCTGATTTCTTTACCCAATATTTATTGTTTTTTAACAGATCAAAAAACGTTTGAAGTTTAAATTAGGCATTTCCTTGAAGTCCCAATGAAAAGTCAACACCCAAACAAGGAAACGAACATTGTTAACCCAACATAGCTTTTTTCCTTGTTTTAATTCTAGTGCTGTATTTACTGCTACCAATCCAGATAACCTTTGTTTTTGAGTCATTTTATTTTTAAGCCGCGATATCAGATAATATTGGTCTAATGGTATAATTGTGTTTATCAATGATTCTTCAGATCCATCCAGAAACAACTGTTGTATCATCAGCGTATTGAGTTACTTTCGCTTCGAAACCTGCTAATTTAATACCTTTATAGATTTATTTTGCCTTATCATTGCGGATATTTTTCTTGCACTCAAAAGGAAAATATATGGAGAGAGGGCGTCCCCTTGCCTACATCCTCTCTTAATTTGAAATCTGCGGAAAAGGTGACCGTTTACAAGAATTGAAGAGAGACTGTCTGTATAAAATAGTTTTACCCATCTTTTTATTGAGGGCCCAAAATTAAAACTATCTAATATATGAAAATGAAATCATGATAAACTGAGTCAAAAAAAAGCTTTTTTCGAAGTCCAACAGTAAAATGATACCAGGAAATGTTCTTACTTCCGGTAAATGTAGTAATGTCCTATATGGGTTTTATATTTTCTCCTATTAGCTACCTGTCATAATCCTTTTTGGTCTTCGTGACTAATGTGAGGTAGTATTTTTTTTATAGGAGTTGTCAATGCTTTGATTGGGTCAAAGGCCCACGTTTATGGTATGAGCTACAAGTATCAAAATCTTCTCAGTCCAAATGCTAGTCACAGTTCCGTTCTTGAGCTATATCGAAATTGTCTAGCTAAGACAACAACGTCATGTCTACAGTCTGTACGAGTATTTTGCTATGGTTATGATGTGTCACATGGGCTACAATCAACATCATGTGTCTAATCAGCTCTTTGTGAGAGAATGAGAAGAGGAACAGTATCCTCCATAGGAGTTTGCTCAGAACACATTCACCATCAGTGATAACAGTTATCTGTGTTGTTGATCATCACATGTTAGATCAGGATCACGTTCCCCCCGTAAAAAAGGGCAACGGATCTGCCTTCCTGATTTTTTAAAAAGTCGCAACCACAAAAAAATGGCATTTAGGATTTAAAGGGATTTATTAGTCCTAGCCATATACCAGATCCACACATGATACCTTACAAAATGTAAGGGAAAATGTCTTAGCAAACATACCTTAGCATCTAGACTATTACTGATCCATCAAGAACTAAAGCAGTTGTTCCAGAAGTCTCAGATTGTGCCTGCTGTGCGCTCGGACAATTGTTCGTATGCAAAGTTACAACAGGAAAAAATACATCCCAGTTTATTAATCAGCTCAAATGTATTCAAATAGAGGTCAGAGTGCTGATCCCCATAGGACTTGTGCGCATTGCCCAACTCTATCAGGGCCTGCACCAGCCAACTACCCTTAACCATCTCCAGAGTCTAAGAGCTGCCATCTCATATGGAGACCTCCATGAGGGACATGATAAAATTTGTTTATTTTTCTGGCCATTTCCACTGGATTTGCTTTGCAATACTAGTGGCTTATCAAAGGCGATTACTGGTGTTTGTCATGAATTCAGATGTTTCACTATATTCAAGATCACATCCACGGAGTGCTTGATCATTGACACTGCGTGAGAACTTTCACACATCTGTTTAATGGATAGATACAAAAAATAGTCATAATCAGGCTTGCTGTGGCCAACATATGATAATCACCATGATAATTTCAGCACAGTTCTGTAGATAGTCAAACTTTTGAATGTAATGCATTTATCCGAAAAGCAGATAGGGGCCCATTGACCACTACAACGTCCCTGAGGCAAGATATGTGAATTGAGAACGGTGGAATTCATGTAAGGTGAAACATGCCTATCTCAATAAAACATGGTTACTGAGTTAGGCCAATGGAATTGATTATTAGTTTAATGTGGAGTTGTAAAGGGGACGAGGTCCGATTTTCATATTATGTACTGTCATTCATTATTACTGTATTTATTAGTTACATCTAAAGACATCTTGTAAACAACTAAAGCAACCATTTATTACATAAAAAACAAAGGTTCCAAGTGACTAATTAAAACAAAACGGCGAAAAATGCCGGTTTTTTTATTCAAAAGTTTGAAATCAGTTCAAGCATTTTGCCCCCAGTATTATGACAAGCGGGACAAAATATGGAGGAAATTCATTAGTTATGGTATACTGTGACACCCCTCCTAAATTAAACTTCTAAAATGAACAGGAAGGATGCTTGAATATTTAGAGCAACTGAAATTGTTATTCTCAGTTTAAGAAAAACAATTTTTAAAAAATAATGAAATATTTGCTTCCACAGCAGCAAATCTGGATGCGCGCTCCAACAGGAAACTAAGTATCCAAATTCCCTTGGACTTAGCCATTATTCGTTATAATAAGTATCACCGATGATTGTGGATACGCAAAGTATAGAGAGTTGTTTGATCTTTTTAGTAAATGATGTTGATAGGATATGTAAGAAATAACAGGCCATGCGTGTTAAACTCGCAGATTTGCATCCACACATTAAATTTGGCACAAATATTCAAATTCCCTATTTGTGTCAACTCAAAAAGCAATCATCTTATTATAGCAAAAGTATAATTTAAAAGCTGAGGCAATAAGAAGCTTCACTACATTAAATAGATGTTAATGTACAGATCACAAATCTAAATATCAAGATGAAATGATCAATTGAACTTCAATTACCGATCATTTATTTGGATAGGAACAGTGTCAACTATCAAACTGATGTACAACTGTAATTCAAATGTTTGGTACTAGTAACCTTAGCTACAGGGTATGCCCAATTGCCAAACAAAGTCAGGTAATTTCAGCCAAACATTTTAACCATCGCAAAACAAAAAATAACTGCATTATTTGCATCTCTTCAAACTCCTTCCAGAATATACCTTGATAGTAAGATAAATACTTCCAGGTTACATGCTCCGACAATTTAGAGAACATGTGCCTGTTTTTGTAATACTGTTACGAGGTGAAATGTTTTAGTCTCACGTCAAAAGTTCAATCCTCTTTGCGGGCATTGAGTAATTGATTTTATTCAATAAGTGTCTTAGAAAGATGTAGCTTTCTTTGTACCCAAAAAAATTTAAACTTAAAATCACCCATTTTTTGACAAAGTTGTGAACCCCCCCCCCCATTTGGTAAACGGAGATGCAAAACTCCCTAGGTTGTCAGGCGGCCGCTGCCCCCTCCACCTCTCCTTGGCGGAGTGGATTTGTCATAATTTTGTTGGTATCAAGATTTAACCAAACTTCATACAGATATAAATATCTTTCAGCTTGAAGGGAGATCAAAATCACTTCTGTTAAAAGATATGATGAAGAGAAAACCAAAGTTTTTTTAGGGTGTGTTGAGTCAAAACGCATGGCCACTCATGATTGTCATAATTTGTTTAATCAAGGATATCTTAACCAAACTTCATACAGATATAAATAATCTTCGCTTTGAAAAGGAGATCAAAATCACTTCAATATTTCTGTACTAAAAGATAGGCAAGAAAACCAAAGTTTTTAGGTGTTGTTGAGTTCATAACGCATGGCCACCAGTATATGGTTGAAATTTTAAAACTAGCTGTTACAGCTAAAAAATGCGTATGCTGTATTTATTGGTATATATCTGTGGACGGGGTTACTTAGCAATACACAAAAACATATTATTTGAAAGTAGTTTTAAATGATCTGTAGGAATATCCTTAAATAACCAAAATTAAAAAAAATCAAAAAAAAAAAACGTGTTGTTATTTTTGGCGGACTCATTTTGAAAGATGAAATGTTTGATTTTTTTTAAACTTATCCCGTATCTTCATAAACTTGTTGTCAATTAAATGTCCTCTTAATATTTGTCAGACCATTAACATACCATTTTAGGCATCATGTCACCGGTATTTTAAAAGTGTATGCATGTGATAAACAATAAAAAGCAACTTTTGGCGGCCATTTGAAAATGGCTGCCAAAACACGTCGCGGTAAAAATTCAAGTGGCTCATGATCTCAATATTTTAAGTATATAAAACTTACTTATATCCAAAAAATCCCTTGCTTATCACAAATGCACGGTTGTTACGTATATTTTAGTTATGCCGCCTCGCTAAAGGTGACATTGATTAATGGCAATTGAAAGTCGCCATATTGCAGATGAGGTGAGAAAAAATTAAGGTTTTAAGTTAACCAAAATATTTTGTGATAGGGTGAGTGGTGAAGTTGAAGCAAAGCTATTAGGGCAAATTTAAGAATAGCAAAATGTTCATTGTCGTTTGTAAACAATATTGGAAAAAAAAAAAAACAGGGAAGGGGGACAAAAGCAGTCAATGAATGGGGAAGAGTATTGTGAAAAAAGTATGAACTTCTACCTTGATTCGTGCATGATTCATCCATTTCCGGTTTACAGTGACTTTGCCAATCTAATCTGGCACAAGATATGGATAAGAAAATGTTTTATGTCATTTATTGGTCAGTAAATGGGTTATGGAAGCATTAAATTGAAAAACACATCAACAATTCATTACATAGCACTGCTGTCATATGGACATCATTAAAGACCAAATATAACATGATGCACAGCGGCTTCTTCCCCTAGCTTCAAAAACATTCCTGGCTCTATCATGCACACAGGCCGATTTTGCTAAATGCATCTAGCACGGAGTGAATCAGAGAGTACCTAGCTAAAAAAGAAAGGTAGTGGAACTGTGGTACAGCACTACATTTATTATTTAGCTTGGGTAGATCATTCAGCCTTCAGATATTGCTTTTCAAACTGCCCATAGGACAGTTGGCTACCACGCAGTTGATGGGTTTGTTTAACATCCCCTCCAAAAAGAGCGATGTATTTTCATGATTCATCTACCCATGTTATAAAGTCATGTTTCCCACTTATAAACCTGGACTGATAGCTTAACGTCCCCTCCAAAAGATTGTATTTTCATGCTTAATCTGCCCCATGTATAAGGTCGTGTTCCCCACTATAATTGTGGCTCATACCAAGTCCAAGTCCACATTCGTTTCACTGTCAGGATATTATAGTACTCCTACCTGTGCCAAACACCGATGTATCGGGGTTAAAACTTGCACTATGCATTTGGTACCAAGTCCTACTACGAGGCACCTCAGTTAGGTGATTCGGGACCCTCTTGGATGTTAGGTCCAAGCCCAACTTACTATTCACAAGCAAGGAAGGGGACTGGATGTACATCGAGTACCAATTCATGGTATCAAACATTGGGGGAGAGCAAACTTTTAATTTAATCATAGATCTTATATATAGTAATCAATTGAAATTGGTGCCTAATACTACTATAGCCACCACCATAGGAGGGACCTCTATGGCTCTGTCTTTATCAGTTGTTATGGTTTATTACAGATAGTGGTACATTGTAGTCACACATAGAGTACCTACTATATGTTGTTACATGGTGTGAAGAATTTTTAATGTGTATATGAATATGAGAGCCAAAAGGTGGGATCACTTGACCTTGTTGAGGTAAAACTCACAAAACTGGTTGGCATTGTGGGACAGTGGACTGTCTTCCTGGGTGATGGTGTGATGCCCTTGACAACAGTCAAAAGGATTGAGGTTGAGGGAGTGCCATGCCACAATTGCCTGATGAGTTATAGCAGTGTGTGGAAACAGGGTGTGACATATAGAATATAGTACAAAGACATTAGTAAATTAGATATCATCCATTAACATGTATTTTAGAGGAACAATCCGCAGGCCAATTATTGATAGAAGTACATTATGCATTCATAATTGGTTTTCATGCTCTGTGTCACTTGTGACCGAAATAATTGTACTTTCTTTTCATTAATTGATCTCTTTGGAATTGATTATTGAGTGCTCTATCAATCGTCTGCATTGTTACCTCACAGATACTTCCTCTAAAGTATGTCCACGTGGGAGTAGAACTAGAAGATGGTGAGAGTGATGCCAAATTAAATACTCAAGTGATGCATTATATTCAGTGGATTGTTTGGTCAAGAAAAATACTGAAAATGCCACCATCCCAATAATTTGAGCTAAAGTGGAGAATGTTTCTAGATTAAATCCAAGAAAAATTATCATTTTGAATGTTGGCGCCTGCCAAAAAAAAGCCAACATTGCGTCTTGTTAATAATAATAAATAATAATAATAATAATACACTGGCTTTTGTAAAGCGCCATTTCATCAAGATCACAGCGCTGTTGCCTATTATTATTACGCTGCCATCAGGAAATCGTCACAATCAGTTCGCTTCACCTAGGTCGGCAGCTGGCCAATTGCACAATCCTATCAGCACTTAGATTGTAATATTCCCCCATTGTGTATGTTTGTTGCGTTCAACGGGTTGTGCTAGGCAAATTCATGGGCCTCACACTCCAGGGACTTTAGTGATAAAGATGGCAATTACTGACCTCCCGTCGGCACATATGTGTATGGTATGCAGACGAGCTGATATCGGGTTGCAGTTCATTAAAAAACACTCTGGCTAGAAATCTAGGGCAGACTCCAGTCAGAATTGCTATGTCTCGCTAGCTTTTAGTAATGGTTCAACTTCACTGTGCTAAAACAATGGAACTTCTGAAGCTAATCTGGGCTAGAAGTAGCCCAAGTCAGGGAAATGTGTTAAGCCATAAGGATTGCGAAATTGGGTTAAAGATGACCTTAAATTTTAAGCTGTTTCAGTTTCAATTCGTCGTAAAAAAGAGTAAAGGTTCTCAAAATCATGCCTTTATTCTTTAATTTTAAGATGTACATTGGCCATTGTTGTTGGAGCCTTGCAGCCTTTAAGTATATCGCCATGAAATAAGGGTACTTTTCGCCTACTAACAGCAAGTGGTAAATGCAAATTGCCTTAGTGCCTTGAATGGACAAAAAATTGACTTGGCGCCCCTGTGCCTTAATGCCCTGTCAATTTAATGCCCACTTAGGCAAAACTGCCTTGCCTGCGTAATTCTTATTTTGGAGTCTGCAAATAAAGGCTAAATAAACATTCTTTACATAATCGTGTGGCCAAATATCAATATCTATTTTCAAATTTATTTAACACAAATCCACTTCAACACAAAATGCTGGTATTCTCTGGAGCCTAAAGAGCATGTCAAAAAGTGAAAAATAATGAGAAAACTTCAATTCATATTTCTAATATTGTGACTTCTTTGAAGGTTCTCAACAGGTTTTGAAAGAAAGATTTATGGGGGTCATTTTGGTGGGCAATTGTACACATTCTGTGATACACAGCACAAAAAACTAATGTGCAAGTTGTTCTGCTTAATTCTTCATGCAAGATTGACTAATTTTTGTGATGTTCATAATATAATTCCAAAGGAGCAAATTGGTTTTCGAAAAGGATCTCGTACCCAAG
Organism: Ophioderma brevispina; assembly: GCA_023653785.1. Taxonomy (NCBI): domain Eukaryota; kingdom Metazoa; phylum Echinodermata; class Ophiuroidea; order Amphilepidida; family Ophiodermatidae; genus Ophioderma; species Ophioderma brevispina. The sequence continues at coordinate 37,884 of JAMKCH010061709.1, forward strand.
ATCATATTTTTACTTTAAAACATCTCATTGATAAATAACTCAAACTTAATAAAAATCTCTATGTATGTTTTGTGGATTTCTCATCTGCCTTTGATACAATATGGAGAAATGGTTTAATTTACAAACTTATCCATTCAGGGGTTGATGGTAATTTTATTAAAATCATTCAGAGTATGTATTCTTCTGTTCAATTTACAGTGAAGTGCTCTGATAAAATAACAGATTCTTTTCAAAGTTCTGTTAGAGTTAAACAAGGTTGTGTACTTAGTCCACTTTTCTTTAATATTTATTTATGTGACCTACCATTAATTTTTGATGATGATTGTGATCCTGTTACTCTAAATGAGGCTCCTTTAAGTTGTTTGATGTACGCTGATGATTTAGTTCTTTTATCTCAATCTGAAAAAGGACTGCAAACCTCACTTGATAAGTTACATGCTTATTGTGTTAAATGGAAATTATGTGTTAATAATGCTAAAACTAAAATCACGATTTTCAATAAAAGTGGACTATGTTAAACAAACACGTTTTGAAATATAACAATTAATTGAGTTATGCTACTGTAATATTGTTATTTAGGAATTTTGTTTACTCTGTCAGGCTCTTTTACCAAGACCATTAATTATTTGAAAGATAAAGCAACTAAAGCTTTCTTTAAAATTAGAGAAAATCTGTATAGTAGTAGTAGTAAATGTAGTCTCAAACTTTTTAACTCTCTTATAAATCCAATTCTTTGTTATGGATGTGAGATTTGGGCTCCCTATATTTTAAAGAGTCTCAAAGATGATAATTGTATAATATTGATCGATATTAATTACTTCGAATAACATTATATATTAAAACTTGCAAATTGATTTTAGGAGTCAGTAGAAAAACAACTAATAATGCGGTACGTGGTGAACTAGGAAGTTATCCACTTTTATTATATATGCTTTGTCTTTCATTAAAATACTGGTGGAGTCTTAACAATAATTGTCATTTGGGCTCTTCTTCTTTAGCTATTCAGACTTTATTAGAAAATAGAGTTATTAGTACTCAGAATACAAATAATACTTTTGACATGAGTTCAGTATAAAAAACATTTGCACGTAATATTATAGGAAAGGTTTGGTCTAAACCAAATATACCTTTTTAAAAACTCTCTTATCAAATGGTCACAAATAGCTACAATCAATTTATGATTCTCAATGGTTTTCTAATATTTCAAACTCTCAACCAAAATAAGAAACTTTACGTAAATTCAAAAATACATTTAACTGTTGAAAATTATTTACGTGCTTTTCCACATCAAACCAATTATCTTTTTCATAAACTTTCGTATAAGTGCTCATAAACTTTTAATTGAAGCTGGTCGTTATACTATTCCAGGTGTACAGCCTAATGATAGAATATGTAAACAATGTCATTGAAATGAAGTGAGATGAGTTTCACTTTATTATGCATTGTCAACTATATGATAATCTTAGATCTAGTTTAATGTTCTGAACTTACGGATATAAGGTTAACCACAAACTTAATGAGGAAAAAGGAAGAATACTTTAATACAATAATGGGTGCTAAGGACCATGATATTCTAAAAGTGTGCTTATATTTGTTATTAGCATTTATGAAAAGGTTTTGGTAAAACTGAAAGTAATTTTATATTGATTATAATATGACTTTATACTTTTATCTTGTAAAACATTTTTTTTAAATATTTCCGTTGTTCCCTTATAATATTTAGTACATTATTTTTTTAACTTACATTTTGTTCTGTTTTTGCCTATAACCAAAATTGTAAATGCGGTAATTGTCATAACTAGGACCATTTTGGTCATGCTAAACTGTAGTTTCTGTAATTATAACATTCACATCACTTAGTTAATGAATGGTGGCTACTTTAAAACTGAGAATTGTAGCAATGAATGCATTTATGGAACAAAATTGACAATCTAATTATAATTTAAATTAGGTTTTTCTTGGACTTTTAAGCAAAAAGAGCTTTTGTATCCATTGGGTAGTATAACCATCTTGTGCACCAATCTAATGTAGCCGAAGGGCTGTAAAACATAAAAAATAAGATTACATTTACTGTGAACATAGCATTGCATTATCAGATTGATCAATTTTCTCTATTCATTTTTGGGAAATTTTGCAATTTTGAGGCAGCTATTTCTAAATATCTAGCTGTACGGTAAAATTGTAATGTGCTGTTGGGCATATTTTAATGTCTACCTTTGCCTCTGTAACATGTTCATTCATAGTTAAAGGTGCGTTGTTCAATGTTTTTGAAAGGCCGTATTTTTCTCATTGTCGTTCTGAAATTTGAGCCTCAAATTCATTTCATTACCAAGTATTAACAAAAAAAACTGCCATTTTCGTTGTTAATCATCCAATTATTATTAGCAACAGTATTGAATAGGCTTTGCAATATGCGTATTGCATATAACATCAAAACCACAAGTTTGTTCCAACGGTACTTAATGATATAATTGTTACCACAAACTTTATATGAGGAAGACTACTTTAATACAATAATGGGTGCTAAGGACACTGATATTCAAAAAGTGGTGCTTAACTTTGTTAATTTAGCATTTATGAACCGTTTGGTAAAATGAAAGTAATTTATACTTGTATATATATACAAGTATAAAAAAATTCATTTTTCTCAAAAAAATTTTTTTAAATATTTGTCCTTAGACATAGTTTTTTTTTTTTTTTAGTCATAGTTTTTTTTATCATTTGTTCTGTTTTTGACTATACCAAAATTTTTTTCACCCTTACCTGCGTGGTAAGTGTAATAAATATGACCATTTTGGTCATGCTAAACTGTATAGTTTCTGTAAGTATAACATCCATTAGGGTAATTGAAGGGGTCACTTTAAACTAGGAGAATTGTAGCAATGAATGCATTTATGAACAAAATTGACAAATCTAATATAATTTTATAAATAGTAAAAAAAAAACTTTTAAGCAAAAGAAGCAGCTTTTGTATCCATTTGTGGTAGCTATAACCAAATCTTGGGCCACATCTACTGTAGCCGAAGGGCTGTAAAACATAAAAAAAATAAGCTTACAGTTTACTGGACACCTAGGCATTGCATTATAGATGATCAATTTCTTTCTATTCATTTTTTGGTGCAAATTTGCACAATTTTTGAGCGTAATTCTAAAGATCTAGCTGTAAGGTATTAAAATGTAATGTGCGTTGGGATATTTAATGTCTACCTTTGCCTCTGTAACATGTATTACATAGTTAAAGGTGCGTGTTCCAATCGTTTTGAAAAGGCGTATTTTCTCATTGTCGTTCTGAAATTTGAGCCCTCCAAATCCATTTCATTCCCAAGATATTAACAAATAAACTGCCATTTTCGTGGTTAATCATCAATATTTAGCACAGTATTGGAATAGGCGTTGCATATGCATTATTGCATATACCATCAAACACAAGTTTGTTTCCAACGGTACTTGATGGTGCGTATGTGCAAGTGTCAGGCTCTCATATCAAGTATATAACGTACTAGACATAAATCAAAAAAAAAGGAACAATCACCTTTAATGGAAATAAAAGCAAATGATTACGAGTAGGTGCAAAGATTATACAGCAAACAAAAACCACTTATGCCCCTTGTTCCCTTCACAGCAATCTTCTTCTTCCTGGTTGTGTAACTCACCTGTGCTGCTGATTAACAAAGGTTACAAATGGTAATCTAATTAATCTTCATTTGCCCAAGTCCAAATGACCAGAGAAGATGGAACTCTAGTTTTTTTGTGTCACTGAATACCCCCAATTCCACAATAGGGGAAAAAAGTCCACTTTTTGCATGATATTTATGAAATAAGGAAAAAAATGAGAATTTTGACACAATCCACCTTTGGTGATGAAATTTTAAAAAGCCCCAAAAGGACCATTTGTTATGGGTTAGGTCCACCTTTACCAAAAATTAAACTTTTTTGAAGGCCCGCACAACCTACTAAATCCTGCATACGCGCCTGACCACTACCTATGGCCCATGTATTTCAAGAACAAGGTATGCAGATTAACTGCAACATCCTACTTGAAGATGGTGGCTTCTCTTCTCCTAAATGCCTATAAAGGTAACAAATCATTCTGTGAAATGAATTTGAACACCATTGTAATTTTTCTTTAAAGGGGAATTTCTTCCCGTACAACTGTTGGGGATAGCTCCAAATCAGGTACAATGGGCAGCATAGGGCTCATAATACTACTGAGAGTTTATGATCCACCACAGTGAACTAGTTCTGATTAATAAAGTAGTTGAACTCCATAGAACAATAAAAAACCTACATACAACCCATGGCCAATTCCTATTTTAATAGTCATTAATCAATTGATTTGGGTTTTGCCTTTCAACATTGTGTGACATTAAAATGTGGCATTAAAATATTTTGACTGGTATTGTTGGCAGAGTGGTACCTACTACAATAAATATAATTTTTTTTAAAAATCCTTTTTAACAAAGCAGTCTATTTTTCTCCCATACTAGACTTTAATTGCTTGACTCAGAATTACAATATAACATGGACCCATCTTGCGCATCCAAACTTATGCCGTCACAACAAGTATGACCTTCATGTTTTTGACTTGATAAGAATCTCATCACCAAAGGATCTAGCCTATTACTCCAATTCATATTCATGTTATTTTCTTATTTATAATGGATTTATATGTTTCTCTTCTTCCCTTTTGCAGATGCGCTCCTTTCTAGTGAGAAATCTCAACCGACTAAAGGCTCCGTAGTATACAACTGTCACGACAGACGGGACAGCCAGACGTCTAATAACTCCCAGCACTCGCACCACTCTCAGCACGTCACTATTTGTGTCCATAGCGATGCTCAAATACACATCTCTCCCAATCCTACCCATGCCCATACAAATGATAAACTTGTGGAACATGAAGGGGGAGGAGATCACAAACACGAACACAATGACTACCACATGACAGCCATGATAGTTACCATGATGACCATCATCACCGTGGCAACCTTGATGGTCATGGGAAATCTGAAGTAGACCATGGACATGGGCATCATGGGCATTCCCATGGGGTGCCCCCACCCAATGCGGGTATAGCCACATTGGCTTGGATTGTAGTTTATGGGGGAGGACTGCATAATTTTTGCGATGGACTCGTTGTTGGAGCGGCGTTCGCTGACAGTTAGCGGGCGGTCTTAGTACGGCCATTGCAGTGATGTGCCATGAACTACCACATGAATTAGGTAATAAGAAACAATTGCATGGGACAAAGACTTGTCATTTTGATCAATTCTTATTTAGTCTATTTGAATAACCATTGAATTTGGTCTAAAAAGGACCTAATGAAGAATGTAAGTAGGACTTAATTTCAAATATTTGGAGGTATGTGCAAAATTAACCAAAATTGTACTTGAGCTCAATAGTGATTCTGCCTCATAGGCCAAATGTGGTCAAAAACACGGATAAAATATCTAAATGTAAAATTTGTTAGAAATTTGGAACATTCAACAACTGGATCTTGCCAATATGATTTCAAATTTCAAGTTTTATCGTTAATTCTAACAAAATGTGATCATTTAGTGTGCGTATTATTTTCACCAAACGTGATGAAATTTCTCCATTAAAAAAAAAAAATTATGATGTACCATGATTTTTGGTACCCACCCAAACCAAACCTGGGGTATTTTCCTCACATATGGGAGGGGGGGGGTGGGGGGGGGGGGGGGGTTTGTTTTTTGTCGTGTGTACTTGAAGACATGAAACTGCAGTCGGTAAAGCTAAGCAGTTATTTACATTCAGAAGTTGTTTTCATTTCCTCCATACTAAGAGTTATGCTGACTGCAGTGTAATTTCCCAGTGCTAAATAACCTGAGGATTTTGTCTGCAGGGATGAAATTTTGATTTGAGCTCAATGTCAAACTTAAGTTGCGATGTTTCTCCCCCAAAATTTGGGTTTGTGGTGACATAAAGAAAGGAAGTTGAGAGATGGTTCTTGGAATGCCATGCAATGGCAAATTCACAAAGCTGAAAACTCGAATGCCCTAGGTGCATTAGCACGGCGCATCAATATTGAATCGTTATCTCAATTTTGGAATGATTATAGAATCTTGTAGAGTAGTTCAAGTTCCACATACATTAAATTTTGTATGCCTCAATTGTTTTGCATTAAACCACCAGGCCCATTTGGTATGCAATGGCTCAGGCTAAGACCTGGGGAATTCTTGGGTACCAGTTGAGTGGTGGCCCTAATTTCGTACCAAAATTGGGTAACAAATGAAAAGAAAAATTGCCCTGGATGTTACCGAGAGCTGATACACGGGGACGCCTATGGGCCTTGCTATGTTGTGTGTACTATTAGGTGTAGTGTTTTTAAAGAAAGGAAGCCATGGCGGACTTTTTAGGGCGAGCACGAATCAGGTGTTAAGTCATGAATTCTGTCAGCATGTCTTAAGCCATGAATGTGTCAGCCTGGCCAAGCCCTCACTTCAAACAAGCCTCTTTTCAACATGGCAATGTCCTCATATCACATCAATAAAGCCTCCATGATGTATGCTTATGCGTTGTCTTTGAGTCGAGAAACATGTGGGTTTTTTTTACTCTGGCCTATGGCCCACATAGTGACCATGGTGACGTCATCCTCAAACCTCAAGCTGGTATCTTGTAACCATAGTAATTAGTTACACTTGAGCAAGAATTTATTATGTCACTTCCACTTATCAAATCACTGAATGTGACTGTGCATAGATTTGCCCAATCTTACCCCAGGTTATGATTGCATCACCCCCATCTTGTATACAAAATGCCTCTTAAATGTCACTCGTCCAACACTTAAAATTTCGCTCAAAATTGATGCTAGTCAAATATTATGTCATGAACTAATACTACACATTGTAATATGTGGATATTATTTTGGTGTCTAATAGGCAGCCGGTGATGATATTTAGCTGGTTGTCATCATGAATTTCGTGCATGTCTATAGCCTCTTCACTTAGAGCTAAGATGCGTGCTTACTGTACATATTACAGAAGTGGTTTGAACTCGGAGGCTTAAAGCGACCCCCTTAGATAGTTGTGTGTTACATCACTACTTATATCATTTTAATGATGTCGAGAAGAAGGGTCAATATTATCCTCCACAATATGATATATATTTTTTTTAAAAAAAACCCACAAATTTTTGATTTTTGAGTTAATAATTTTTTTTTTAAATTGTGCTTCAGCTACAGTGATTGAAGTAACAGTTCCATTTCATCAGGAATTCAGTATCATTTTGTAGTGTTTTTTAGTGGATTTTGACCATTTTTATCTCCCGGAAGCTTTTTTTTTTCATCGTCAGTGTTCGCATTGTCATCCCTTTCCACAAACAAGTTCCGGTACTGCCCAGATTCCTGGACCCAGGCCCGTTGTTGTAAACTTTTCTGGATTTCCAAATTTTTGAATTTCTGGCCATAATTTAAATTATTGTACTTTTTTGTTCAATTTCTGAGTCATAGTGTTAGTAATATAGGTTAGAACTGCATCAAAATAAGTTTTAAATACCCTTTTATTTTAGAAAGAGGGCGTTTTCCTCCACAAATCTTGTAAGAAAATACCTTTCCTGGAGCTTCACTGGATGCTACGCTCAATTTAGCCTGCCTATTGGTCAGATTTTTGGATTTGGGGAATAAGACTACTCCCTGTTACATCTCTGTGTACTGATTTGGATTCAAGCTCCCAAAGCGAGTTTTTGGTGGGTAGCATATGTACCAGTGCATCTATGGCCATTCCTTGTCATTTTCACATAAGACTAAAAGTCATCTTAACTACAGTGACTGCATTTTGTAATGTAAGGACAGATTTGTATGGATACCCAATTACAACTAAAGCCATTTTTATGTTTATTTTCCTTTTAATACCACCAGGCTTTTGCTGTCATGCTAAAAGTGGTATGAGTGTCAAACCAGGCACTAGCCTTCCAAGGGTGTCCTCCATCTTGGCCTATGCTTGGCATTGCGATAGCGTTGCCATGGGTAACGTCAGCATGTTGAGTTTGTGGAATCTTTGCCCTAGCAGCTGGAATGTTCCTGTATATTGCACTGCTGATATTGTAGTTATTGGCTTTTTGGATTTAATTCTATAATACATAATGTACCATAACTTAAAGGAAATCATGATTTCTAAATCAGAACCCCCCCCCCCCAAACAAAAAAACGTCATGATCAAGTAAATACGTTGGATGAATTTCTCAAATTGGTCTATTCCCACAATTTTTTTTTTCCACAGACTTCACACAATGACTACTAAATAAACAGTGATATGCTTTTATGCTCCTTTTGAATGCGAAGTTTGCTTGATACACATAAGTCACCATGCCATGAAGTAAACAGAAGAACAAAACAATATAGCGTCACGGTCTCACATGTGCAGGCAAGTGACTGGTTATTTGGCATTATTGAACCAGCCAATGGTTTGGAATTCCCCAAAGTCTCATTCACAGTCAGTAGTCAGTGAACCGCCTATTCTAATGAACAAGTCGGATGGTATCCATTATGAATTGCTTTTGTAATACCAACACCATCATATGGGGTGGTGGACCCCAAACAATGCAACAATCGCATGGGTTTAGGGCATAAGGCCCTTCTGCATAGCTGCTCAATGTTTAATTGCCAGTATCACAGTTCATAACAACACAATTGACAACTGGCAGCTATTTACAGATGAGGCTTCTTGCAGTAAACCCCGATATGACAATTTGAATATATTGTCATGGTTGCATTTTTTGCAGGTCACCCGAGAGTGCCACTGAATAGGTAGTTTGGGGAATGTGTCAAAAGGTATTTCAGCTGTGGACTTGGGTTGCAAAATAGTGGCCAAATTCTTGACTTAATAACTGTAAAATATTGAAATGATTAATTTTGGTTGATCACAATACACAAAAAGGTCCCTATTCAAATAGGGCCTACTGTTTTAGCAGTCAGATCCAATTGGTTATTTGGCATTAGTTGTCATCTACAGATCATGCATAACAGTAGGTAAAGGGGTTGGGTGGGGTGGGGGGCAACATTGCCCCCCAGAGCACTCTTACCGGGAAAATCAGGTTACCTAGCAGGAAACGGAAGGCAAGAAAGGAAGGAATAAGAAAGGGGGGAAAAAAGATGAATGAAGAGAATGGAAGGATGGAGAGAGGGATGGAACAGTAAGTGTGAAGGAAATGTGAAATAATTTTTATCGCTCGGACGCCGAGACCTATGCAAACCCCTCCCCCCGCTCTTTTCCGAATTTTGACCGCCCGGGAAAAAAATATGGATCTACCCGTCTATCGTCAGCGAGCCGGAAAAAAAATCGTCTTCCTAAATAATCGGGAAAACTTCTTGAGTTTGCCCCCCCGGAGGCTCAGGTCTTGTTACGCCCCGGATGCTAACCCATGAGGTCCCTGCCAACCCTTTCTTACATATCTCCTGATTGGCTCCATTAACTGATTAATTATATCATCTATGCTAACCATCACACCTATCCCAAAGTGACTATTACCTAAGACTTAACCCCCTAGGTCTGTCCACCTTCTTACAGTATCTCTGATTGGCTCTTACATGATATAGCCTGATATAATACTATGCATAACAATCACACCCACGACCCCTAGCCCAAGTGACTATACCTACGACTTAACCCCCTGAGGTCTACCATCTTTCTTACAGTACCTCTGATTGGCTCATTACCATGATATAACATGATATAATCTAGTGCTAAAACCAATCACACACACCCTAGCCCAAGTGACTATTACCCTAATACTTAACCCCTTGGGTCTACCATCTTTTTACAGTATCTCTGATTGGCCGCATTCTATATGACATGATATACTCTATCATAACCAATCCACACCCTAGCCCAATTTGTCTATTACCCTAGACTTAAAACCCCTGGAGGTCTAACCCTCGTTCTTACATTATCTCTGATTGGCTCATTCATGATGTAGTAATGATATAACCTCTGAGAATCCAATCAAAATAGACACATCATATCTTTACAACTCTTTATACCAATAACCCATTATATCCATAAGTGGGATTACCCAATATCCATAACGTTGGCTAGTAGATCTCAACGGTTCCACTGACCCCCCCCCATCCAGGACTCCACTTTCCCAGTTGAATTTTTTTAATGAACTTACCCACACCCGGCACCACACTAAGGGTCATAAGACAACATCACCAAAGATGAAATAAAAATTATTTTGTTATATCGTCTTCAAACCCAAATATTTCTAATTTTGACAATCTTGCTTTGTATTTTTCCTGTGGTCAGTAACTACGGTCCATATTTTCCATAGTTTGGTACATGGACACGCGCAAAGTCAATTGCGATCAATGTAAATGCTGTTAGCAATAAAGGGTGAACTGATTTTTCTTTTGATACTTATGATTTTTTACATGTATCATTGATATCTCACAAAAAATATTGTGGTTACATAGGTGTGGGTTAAAATTTATTTTCAAAATCACACTCCCGTTGGTGCCGGGGGCGGGGGTGTTCCTCGGGACCCAAGCTAATTATGGCTAATTAAATGGCTGGCCGTATTTTAATACTTTTGATGTCAAAAGATGCGTATCCAATGTCTTAACATTAACGAAACACCGGGTCATTTCATGTCACGGAAAAGTAGCAAAAAACGCGAATAAAACAAATACCTTGGGTCCCTAGGAACCCCCTTAGGCACTAAGTGTTAAACAAACCTTATGAGAGATTTTCATTAAATTTTCAGTAACTTCCGATACAGGAGCCCAGTATTAAGGTTGTAGTATGGTTGCTTACAACTCCATGTCTGATTGGCACTCCATGCCCTATCAGGCACTGGTCTACCGCCATGTTGGTCCTTTGGTATTTTTTTCCTTTAATCATTATGCCACTTCCTTTTAGTTCTTTGACCATTCTGTCTTAAGTTATTTAAATCTTTTTGCTTTTTGTCGCTCTATTTCGGCCAGTGATCAGTTGTTCCTTTTCTTATCCAAAAACCCTAACCATCTCCCTAAACCCAAACCCTATCACTAGCTTAACCCTAATAGTGTAAAAGAACAAACCGAGAAAAGACAAGGTACAATGTGGGAATAGAATAAAATGGCAAAGGACAAAATGATAAGATTAATTGAAAATGGAACAAACAATAGCAACTGAACATTTGGGTGAAAATGAAGTATTCCCTGAACAACATGCAGGGCCTAAATGGAAAGGACAAATGGGTTTGGATTAGCTATGTCCCAATGTGCTAATGGAAGAGCAACAAATGCAACGTGCCCAACGCCGAAGGCCCTGTCAATTGATACCCTATTGTGGATTTTACAAGGCCAGTAAAGTCATGCTATCTCTGACCCTGCAGATATAGTCCCAACAATTTTTTTCAAAATGTGTACTATAACCATATTCCTAAATGACCTTGATTTCTAATGGCAGTTACTAATCTTTGTGTTTGCAATGCATGTTGACCTACATATACTTGCGCAGGAATGCAGGTGCAAAAAGATGAAATCAAATTTGTAGTATTGAATCATAAGAGATACAAAAATAATTGGCGTAGTGCTTACCAGTAAATTATAAAATGCAATAGTTTTCTCTCATTAGTTGTTGAAGGGGAAGACAATTGCATACATGTACCATGACGTTTTTACTTTATGTTTTTTTGCTTCACTCACGCTCCTTAAAGTGTATAGTCACCCCATGGTCAAAAAATCTGTTGCCTATCAATACTTACAATCTTAAATGGCCCCTTTCCAAGCCTACTTGCTGCCTTTATTGCCCATTGTGGTTAGGGTCACATTTGTCAATGTCAAATTCTTCACTTGATACACCAGGCGTGCTACACACTTCCTGGTTGTGGCTGTTTAAGAGAAAGAGGGTTCTAAATCATCTAAAAAGTAAAACAAAATTCCAACGCAATAGATCAAATCAAAATATGTTTATAGTATTTAAATTGAGCACGAATGGTCTGTTCGTGAACCGCACATAACGCTATGTGTATCACACTCATGCATGTGTCTGTTGCACAGTGTTTTTGGATAAATGGTCCCTCACATTAACAAAGTCATGCACATAGGATTTACAACTTGAGTTTTTCATGAACAGACCACCCCTAGTTCCGTTGAACTAAAATACCACTTTTGTAATATATTTTTGATGGAATTCAGTACCAAGTGACATTTGCAATCATCTTCATTCAGGAATTTAATTCCTAGTTATGTGAAGACTTCACTCTGATAATGACGAGGCCCGTATCAGATTTTATTTGGGGTAGAGACTCAAATAGTCTTTTTTCTTCAGACTTTTTGAACATCTCATCACCAAAAAATTGACTTCCTTTGTGAAATTTTCCCTAAAATGTTGGCCTTTTTATCAAAAGATAAGCAAAAGGTGGACCTTTTGTGTTTTATTGGGGGGGGGGGTTGCAGTCAGGCATGGATAATGACATATGCCTCTTTGGACTATTATTAAAATCATGACAATATGAAAGGCGAGATGCTTCAAGTTTAAGATTCCAGGACCAAAAGTTGATTATAAATGTTTACATCAGAAATATTTGCAAACTTTGTCCAACGAATAGTAGCATCACTTGTGTATCCAGAAAACCATGCTAACAGGGTGCAGAACAACAAAAGTAGCCAAATAATTGCCAGATTTGAATGTTTTGCCTTGGACTCATGGGGTGTGCATGCATCTGCATACACCCTTTGAATATGGCTGTTGATATTCACTACACATCAAGTTAAATTTTGGTTAAATAACCAAGTAAAAGGTAACTCAGTTTGATTTCACATTTTCTATTTCATTATTTTGTTATCCAGCACTATAATTCATTATTAGAGCTATGCCATAGAAAGTATTCCTAATGGTAAACCATTGGTTTTTTTTTGTGTGTTTTTAGTTCCCAGAAATGGTAGAAACTATATCGACAACCTCGGACAGTAAGGGATGTCATCTGTTACTACAAGCTCTGGGTGTAATGTCAGGAATAGGACTCATGTTAACCATAGGGCTCTTAGAGGAAGATCTCATGGCAGCTTTGAAAGGCAGACGTGAAGTATAACCATGGTCGTCATCCAAGAATGCAGCATGATGGGAATAGATCAGTGTTGCCAGAAAATTGGCCCAAGTATAAAGTAGTTAAAGTTGAAGTCAGCTAAAATGACTAAGATGATGAGTGTGGCCGGAAGAATGTACAGTACTGGAGCACAGATGTTAATAATGTGGAGTGAATTTGAGTTGTGTGTATCAAATCCGAAATTGGGCCACTAAGCAAGAAGTTTGGCAACATGGCATTGTTCATCATTTGCATAGAAGTAGTTCTTCTCAAATTCCTGGGCTTATATGTTCATTACTTTATCTATAATGACAAGCCATAGTGGCAGGTAGATACTGATATTGTCACGAGAGTCAAATTCGACTTTAATAGAATTATGTCACCTGTATTAAGTAAGTATTGTGCGATTTGACTTCTTCCAAAGTTCTCTCTATGTTTATGAAGTTCAACTATGTGATTAGCATAGTCATATTGTAGAACTATAAATAATATTGTCAGCAATGCAACTTGTTCTTTAAACAAAATTGATGGTAATACGTAAGGATTTTTCAGCATGGCTATTGTACTATGCATGTACAGTTGAGGTGGTTTAGCAGAAAACAGTACTTGCCTTTATTGCAAAAGTGCTTATTAATTAACTCTTTCTTTGTGTGTAACAAAGTATTTTATTCGGTACTGATTCGGAAGGATTTGGATGTTTATTTTAGTACATTTATCCAACAATAACTGTACCGTGGTGTGTAACACTAACAGAACTGTATCTAACTAAAGATAGATCCAGAGGGTATTTGAAATCAATCCCATAATGCATTGCAATGTTGTTTTTTACAGTAAAGGTCTAAAATGTAACATTGTGTCAAAATGTTCAAGCTGATTAAACATTTTGTAAACTATAGTCTTGATGACTTTTTGTTCATTGTTGATTGCTGCTGGTAAAAAGTTTTTTGTAAAATAAAAAGGTAATCACAAACACAAAACAAATTTTTTCACTTTTTATCTCTCCTTACCTATACCCGTAAATTATGTGAAAAGTTAAATCAGTATTCCACATTCTTCAAATTGGACAATGAATTTCTGCAAGCTGTACTAAACATATGTCAGTACTTACAGGTGGTGAAATCGATGCATTGTGGGATGGATTCAATACACCCTCTGAGATAGATCCAACCAAGCCCTGCAGGCTTCCATCACAAGACCATAGGGAATGAGCCGCCAATATTGGTCTTATGTTCAGCCTCCTGGTATATGAAAAACACCATTGTATGCCAAATTTGGTTTTAAGATGGGTGACTTTTTTGTTGTTTTTTTTTATTTCAGTATTGATTTTTTCTGGAGGTTGTGGAAACAAACTTGGGATGTTAGTGGGAATCCCCTCCTCTAATTACCACTGAGGATTCCTACCTTTGTATTAAAAAAGAGTGGTAGATGTACACAATGTTAATGATTAAAACATTGGTGTCATTTTAGCTTACTGTAATAATTTGTTTTTATTATTATTAAATTAATTTGTGAGGTACAATGCCTCTTTGAACTTGCAAAAGGGGTGTTGATAGATCTAATATTTGTTCTAAATATTGAATGTTAAGAGGTCAAATAAGGTAAAGCGTACCCTTTAAGATTTTGAACACTGTAGTAAGAAATTCAAAATGAAAGCTTAAAGGTGCAACAAAAGATTTTGAGGCACTCAAATATTGTGTCGTAATAGTAATTTCATATAGATTAGACACTCAATAGATTTCTTACCTTGTGTTTGGCTACAGAAATGTCTTAAAAGAGAGAAAAAAGGTGATTTTGATTTGCTTATATTTCAGTGTAAAATATAGGCCGAATTTTGTATTTGCTCCTATACAAAATTAGAAATGTCACAATATTTGTATCAAAGAAATATTGCTCAGCTTAATCCTTTCAGATGAGGATTTTTTAATGGAAAGCTTTACATCAGGGCAAAAATCAGTATTTTTTATTTTTGAAGGGACACCTGATACGTGGAATCTCTTGTTGCACCTTTAAGTAAAGGTCCGTTCATAAGTAAAGGTCTGTTCATACCTTACTGCACTGTATGTTGTATTACCGATATATCAATCGCTTTCTGCTGCAACCCAATGCAAATCCAGTTACATTGAATCTAACTTTATTGTGGTACTGCGATTCATTATTGTGGGTAGAGACTAGATAGATCGAGCAATGTAACTCTGGCGCAATGCTATACATCAAAGTGGAAGAACCTTAGGGTGGGTAACATGATCGGCAACTTCATACCCCCACGCCAAAAGAAAGTTCATAATCTTTCCATTAATCCCACTGAAATGTTTGGCCAATGTTCCTTGACATCCCAAGTGGGTCGATTGGGTCACACACACATACATACAACACCCGTCATCTGGCAAACGAGTCTCAACTATAATTTGGCAGTTCTTGGATTCACACTCACTCTATTCAAAGATATCTGTGGGCCAGAATATGCAAATTAGCTCAATTTCAACCCTAACCCTGGCCGAGAGGGCAATGAGAGCCAACGAAAACGTGGTACCGGTCGGAATGTTTTTCGTTGCATCTCGGCCGTCCAACAACTATATTTTGGTCGCGCAAATGACTCTCATTGGGCCTCAATGCATCTGGGCCTCTTACCGAAAATTACTCGATGTTCCTCGTTCATTTGGGCCGTCTTTAGGCGGAAAATGACCGAGATTCTCGTTGCATTTGGCGTCTTTACGGAATGACGCGATGTTCCTCGTTGCATTTGTGCCGTCATGAACGGTAAATGATCGATGCTTTTCACGGCAGTTCGGACGGTTTTGCCGCAGAAGGCGCAATCTTTTCATCAGGCTTTGGGGGGGGGGGTGGGGGGGGGGGGTGGTTGACACTGTGTACAAATGCCTAGACACTTTTGTTTCGATGGTGATAGCGCCACCATTTTCGATAATTCATTTTTTTTCATTAGGCATAAACGCATTCATGACGTAAACGGAGCATGACGTAGCATAATAGCGCCACGCACTACTATGATGGGTTTTAGCTCGCGTAATAGCGCCACGCCCGACTGGCGAACTATAAGAGCTCTACAAATTTCATGCAGATCAGGTGCAGTACGCAATCCATTATTTATTTATTTATTTAGGTATCCCTGTTTTTTATTGCATTCGCCCGCGATGCTTATCTCTTTGCATCGGGGACGTCTTTCCAGAAAATGGCGCTATGTTTTTCGTTGCATCTGGGCGTCTTCCGGGAAAATGACCGGATGTGTTTTCGTTGCATTGGGCCGTCTTCCGGGAAAATGACGCGATGTTTTTCGTTGCATCTGGGCCGTTATTGACTTTACGCTACTCTTCCTGTGCCGGGAAAAACGGCCGAGATTCAAGTTAAATGCAAACTTTGGCTCTCGTTGCATCTGGGCGTTTTAAGACTACAAATAGATTGCCCTTCGTTGATTTGGGCCGTCGGCCGGCAAACGCCCGGTCCTGGTTAGGGTTAATATGCATGTTTACCATCAAAATTGCATAAGTAATACTCCACCACTACCCACATACCATCATACAGCACAAAACCACACATGCAAGTGTGCCTTTCAGCTATGCTGGTGGCCCACAAAAGGGCTGATTTACCACGAATATCCATCTTTTATTCACACATCGCCCGAAAATAATTTTCAGAGAGGACACTCTGCACCATCTTTGCCCCACTTGGCTATGCCACTTTATGTGCCCATAGTTGTTACAACTATTCGAACAGCTGGACAGATGTAACAATGTGTTTCTGGTTATAATGCTTCACATGAGGCAAAAAAAAATAAAACAACTTATTAAAATGTACCTTAATAATCGGTTTCATCACCCACTTTAGGCCAGTTTACACTAAAAAAAACATTTCATTTTATGTGTGGTATTTGACAATAGGTCTCTCATAGGGCACATCACCTCAATCTTGCACAATTTTCGAATAGTGTATTAATGGGAATAAGGAATATCTGTAATTCCATTTCCGTTGAAATTGTATCTTAATAACCAGAATGTTATTATTTCAATCACTCGTTCAGGTAGTGTGCCTTGCATTTTGAGTAAGAGACTGGGGTGTCTTACTTAAGAACACTAAGTCCGGGATGTCATTACCATTTTTGATTGGTCAACCATTCAACTAAAAAATAATACACGGTGGGTAAGAAATCCCATTCTAACTTGACGTAACTTTGCGGTGTAGATGTAATATCAAACCATTTTAGGCCAAATAACAGTGGAAACTTGGCCAAACTGGTTCCATATACATTTATTGCAGTTTAGTAACAATTTAGGGTTTCTATCATTGAACTGACTTCCAAAGTCTATTTTTTTCACTGTTCATACATTTGGTCTCGGTACCACTATGTCCCTGGGATATATTATTAATATTTCCCTGGAGATGGCCACGCACGTTAGTGTTGAAAAAACCCAAGTGTGCTTGGCCGGATTCGAACTGGAGACCTTTGTATTACTAGCACAACGCTCTTACCAACTGAGTCTCTCGGGCAGGTTGATCAGAAGAGCCGATTTGATACCATCTATAGATGTTTATCTCCGAAAATGCTGTTTCTTTTTGATTTCATACACTTCCAGTTCTTGAACACTTTCTTACATTGCTGCTAATTTTTTTTCCTGTCAGAATGATGTCCCAACCACAACATCCATTAATTCTTGCTAAGTATGGATCGAGAGGTCAATATCTGGGTCATTTGAGGTCAACTCCTAATGTGTGTAAAATTTAAAACAAGGTTTCAATGTCATGGATATGCCCCAAACGTTGCATTGCCACCAATTTGCTTTTGAATTCATCCCAATAAGAATCCTCCATGGTACTGAACTGGCACCAATAATATTTAAAACAACTACCACCTTTCTTTTGATGCCTAATAAAGTTGATATAGCATCAACAGGCAAATGTAGGTCAAACTCAGATATGGCATCATTTTTGGTCTCAAGTCTCACCTCGTATAAGGAACCTAATCTTAAGATTGCTACATCTTTCCATTACAAACATCATAATGATCATTAACTATTGGTCCTATAAAAAAGAGGTTGTTTTATTTGTATATAGATCAAGAATCTTTGAACGAGTTTTCAGTAAGTAAGTTTTTGCTGCCTGCAGAAGAATATGGGCACAATGCAATGCATCTGTTTTTGGAATATTATTGATGTGTGATCTTATGAATGTTCTACACAAGCAGTAGGTTTATATTGGGAATAACACAGACATACTTTATTCAATGGAACAGTTCTTTTTTTTAAATTGTCCATCAAATGTGCAGTCTTAATTTTTAAAAGTTAAGTGATATTTTAGAATTTGAATTGTTATTTTTAACTCTTTTTCCTCATAGACAAACAATAGAATTCTATGCAGTGTGACAATTATAGGTTAATAACTGCACATTTACCTCTTGCGAGAATAATGGGACAAATCAGTGCAAGTGCGCTAAGATTTTGATGCACAAGCTCTGAACAAGCATCAAAATTCAGCACCAAGTGCATTGATTTGTCCCATTTTTCTCTCAACAAGTAAATGAGCAGTTATAAACATAAACCGAAAACACAACCGAAAACAAAAGAATTCGCCTTAACTATACTTTGATTACCACCAAATAGGCAAGAATTATTCGGTTGA
Organism: Ophioderma brevispina; assembly: GCA_023653785.1. Lineage (NCBI taxonomy): Eukaryota > Metazoa > Echinodermata > Ophiuroidea > Amphilepidida > Ophiodermatidae > Ophioderma > Ophioderma brevispina. The sequence goes on from JAMKCH010061709.1 coordinate 56,541, forward strand.
TATAATTCCGCGCGCAAAAGTAAACCAAACGTACGTAATCGAGCGGTTGCACAGAACCACGATCGCCACGCATAATATACACACTGCGTCTCTTGCGTGGCTTGCGCCTACATTATTCCATATCAGTTCGCACTGTTATGAGGCCCACCTATTTGGTGGTAATCAAAGTATAGTGATAAACAGTATTTAATAATAATTCACCATGGAAATTAAAAACCATTGCCCAATGAGAAAATATATCAGTCCTGCATGACGCAGACACCTTAAAAACAACTCGCACAGCACGCAGAGTGCGATTAGATATTTGCGCTACATTTACTTTGTTAGCAGCTTCACAGATTTGCTGCTGTATTGCATAAATAATTTTGCGGAGCTCTTCCCAAAATCAACACATTTTTGTAGGTAGTTCCCCAAGGGGGGCAAAATTTCCAAGTCGTCGCGCCAGAGAGTGCAAAATTCGTATGTCGTCCCGGTAAATTAAGTCTGAATTTGACGAAATGCGCGCATCGCAAAATTTACTTTAATATTGCACAAATTTGAGCCGAAATTGGTCAAAATTGCCCGAAAAGAGCGGTGAAAATGCACATTTTTTTCCATATTGTCCCATTTTTTGGAGCCAGAGGGGGCAACTTGCCCCCCTGCCCCACCGGTCGGTACGCCACTGTCTAAAGAATCGCCTATTGATAGAATGGAATAAACTGCATTGTTAAACTAGCAAAGACAAAAATTTCCTTCCAAGGACCTTTGTTTGACACATAATTTTACAGAATTCTAACCAGGTTAGCACCCTTTTTCAATACTGGGCTGTGACTCTCTGTACATGAGACCAATGGCATTAAACATTTCCTCCAAAACAGGATATGCTTATGGTTCATTTGCCCAAGTCCAAGTGAACCATAGGGAGAGCAGAACTCTTGTTTTAATCAGCACCCAGAGTTTAGTATCTGATTATATTCAGCAAGTGGCCCTTTTGGGGTTCGAAATGCGAACCTTCAGCATCTACGGCAAATATTCTAAGTAAGTTCTCTCACTCATATTAATGGGTACTGGACAAATGGTGTTCCCTTACAACATAAATAAACATACAATACAATTGCCAGCAGCACATAAATACTGTACACACAGTATGTATGGACTTACTACAGGGTGAGGGTTTTGTTTGTGTTAGGCCATTTTTTTAAAAAAGACAAAATAAAAATGCAAAAACAAAATAATGTTGCTATTATAGAGTAATCCAAATCAATCATACAGTGGATTTATTTTAGAGGGTTTGACTAAATAAGAGTGTATAATTCCTTCAAAAAAATCCTTGTGATATGTTTGCTTTCAGTCGATTTCATGATGAGAATCGATTAAGAGTGTAATTTCTATCTTGTCCCAGAGGGTGTTTTGAATCAATCCCATAATGCATAGCAATATGCTTATACTGTACTTTATTAAACGCATGTCAGTACTTAGTGATAAAAAGTGTTCCAAAAGTTTAAGAACCACAAGACCTTTCATGATCATGCTAAAAATTCCCTAAGTACCAAGTCTCTGTGGGCTAAAGTGAGTGTACAAGTCCAGGTTTTTATTTGTTAAGAATAGGGTTTTTATGGGATCACATGACTCTATTGAGGTGAAGTTTCCCCAAACTGGTGCATTTTGGGATTGACTCAATACACTCTCTGATTTTGTCCTGTGTGCTACCTAAAAATCAATTCTGAAATTTGCTTACAGCTGATGAAATGTTAAAGGTGCTGATGTAGCATATGAGAGATGTTGTCTATAATTTGTGCAACAGGACCACAAGTGGCACTATGTCATAGCAATGCAATTGGTTGTACTGTTAGTTTAGTTAGTTATACCAAAGTTTTAAATCCGGTTTTGTCCCCGTTAACAAGGGTGGCCAGATACACCTCACTCAGCAATACTGCTGTGTGAGGATTTATTGGAGCAAAAGATAATTGACCGGATGCCCTTCCTGACGTCAATCCACAGTTTTCGGCGGTGGGCCTAGCCTTGGGCCAACCACGACCACCACGCAAGGCAGCATGTGCTGGATGGCCGCCATTAGCTCTCCAGAGCTGACGCCCTTGTAGGTAGATCTTCTTTTTCATTCTACCAGGGTAACCAGCTACCCTCCTCATCAGAAATCCGATGGGGGCGACGGTTTAGCCGCCGACAACTCGGCCCTGGGACAGGTAGTACTGGTTACCAGGATACCAGTAGCAGGCCCTCAGAGGAAACCTGACCTTACGGTACTCTATTGATTTAAAGATTTTTATTTTACAACAAAAAAAAAAAGGCACATTTGTGTAGTCCATAGATTGTGGGTTTGGATCCTCTTCAAAATCTTGATATTGAGAGAGGAAATATCCAAAGCGGAAATATCCAGAGTGGATATTGATGTACAAATTTCACCCATTTATTGACTTGTGGCCATGCCCCACAAATTGTAGACAATATTAGCAACATGCTGCTAAAGTGAGCTCGTGACCTAACAGTATTATGTAATAGTCCACTGTCAAAGGATGCATCTTATGTTGTGCTTACTAACAATACACTTCTTTTTGCTAAATTGTGAGTTAACTTTTCTCATATGGGGCAAGGTGTTAAAGTGGTTATACTTTATTGACTTGTGTACTTGTGATCAGAATGTCGTTGGTTTCGAACCTCCAGCGGAGCTACCATGCTGTGTCCTCGGACAAGGCACCTACCCCACCCAGGAGTATGTATAGGTATCAGAATTTGCTGGGAAGAAGTACCGACTGACCCAATTATTATTACTCCCCAAATAGCCTCTGATAGCAAACAATTTTGAAAGCCAAACTCAAGTAGTGCATTGTGAAAAAATAGCTAAAATTGTGACTGGACTGTAGAGGGACTTTGTTACAAACTCTGTCCACAACCATGCCAGAAGTGTATTGCTAGTAAAATCAGTTTAGGATTCGCCGTTTGGCCATTTTAGGGCATTTTATCTCTCTATAAAAGTATGTATATAAACAGTGAAAAAGAATCATGATAATGAAGCTGTACATAATTTCTGCCTAATTCAACAAATTTACTATCATGCATGCGAAATTGGCCTTTTTCTCGGATGTAAAGCTTCTAAATAGTGTTTTATTCTTGTAACTATAGTGTGAAATATTTCAACTATTTTTGTATTGTCTGTGTAGAAGTAAAAGTGTTCTTGTGTCTATTTGAATAACACATTTATTGAGTGATGGTTCAGAAACTGTAAACAATATGAAAATGGTGTTTGGGGAAAGATGACTATTGACGTGATTGAAGAATTAGGGAATAGTAATTTTATTTGTAATGTATGAGAGGTAACCAGAAATTTTAATAGATAGGAACTTAATTTTTTAAATAGAGATAAATGGATAATTTCTTTTAATGGAAGAGGGGAATGAAAAAAATCCCAATTCACTTTATGCTTGATTAATTCCTTTCCCTTAATTAAAGGTGCTCGTTCCAATTAAAGGTGCTTGTTCCGATTTATGTGTATTGTGTTCTCTACTTGATATGAGAGCCTGGCACTTGCACATACACCCCATCAAGTACCGTGGGAAACAAACTTGCGGTTTTGATGGTAGATGCAATAATGCATGTTGCAAAGCCCTATTCAATACTGTGCTAATATTGATGGTTAACCACTAAAACGGCGGTTTTTGTTTCTATCTTGGGAATGAAATGGGTTTTAGGGCTCAAATTTCAATACAATGAGAAAAATACGGCCTTTCATCTGATATCAAAATCGATACTACTTACGGGTAAATCAGGGGGGTCCCAAAGACGATCGGAACACACACATTTAATGTGCATCGTGTTCTTGACATGAGAGCCTGGCACTTACATACGCTCAACCACCAAGTATCGTGGGAAACAATGTTGCAGATTTGTTGGTAGAAGCGATAATGCATATTGCAATGCTCTGTTCACTAAAATATTAATTAACCATTAAAGGTACCCCACCTGATTAGAACATATAATTTTCTCTGTTTTGTAGGAAGGGTCATCATCAAAATACTTTTTAATTCCAAAATATCATTTGAATCTGACATGCCATTTTAATGTGAGCGATAATTGTGTGTATTTCAAGAGCCCATAGAGTAATGTACAAAATACTTTCTGGTTACCATAAACAAACCATATTTTATCCAGTAGCATTGGAACGGGAAAGAAGTCGGTCAAAATATTTTGCTGGCAAGATGGGAAAAATGCAAACTTTCCAATGGTACCAAAATCTCAGGTTTGATGGTGTGAAAGGTGGGGTTGAGGCTGAGGATTGGGTGGTGCCCCTTTAAAATGGCAGTTTTTTGCCTCTATCTTGAAATTTGAGAAAAACACAGCCTTAAATCTGATATCAAAATTGATACCTCTTCGACTAAGTTGGGGGGTCTAAAGACAATCCGAACAAGCACCTTTAAGTGGACCAGCAAAGAAAGAGGGAGATGTTCTGTGGGGAATGGGGAATAGAAAAATATTATTTATGTAATGTGATGTCTTGCAGTAGAACATGACTTAATAGGGCTAAAAAATAACATTCTTGTGTTTACCTGTCTATATTTGCTCAATCATTTGTGTGATATTTGATCCATGTTTATTACAGAGTATTTTACTTGGGAAAGAACAATTCTATCCATCCAAATAATATGCAGTCTAGGAAAATGAAGGCTAAAGGATGGATCTATTGCATAATGAAAAATTGGAACTTTTAAGATTAACTAGATTTTCAAGTTAATTCAGATATTAAATATTTGAGGTGTTTTGACTTCCTTTTTTGGGTCAAAACACGGTGCTCTTACAATACAAAGAGTGATTTTTAACACAAAAATTGTTCAGAAATGTCAGGATTTGTTTGGACTTGTGTGAAAATCTTAACAGTCCCAAGCAAGTTCTCTTCACTGTAAGATTTTTAATAAATCATAATTATGTCCTGTGGTATTTGCTAAAGGTGTGATTTCAAGTTGATATTGTGTTATATACAAATGCAAATTTGAATATGTATTGCACAAAGGCTTAGCAAGGCTTGTATTTTGAAAAAAAGAGAGAGTCCCTCTGCACCCATTGGTTAAAGGTGCAACGAGAGATTTCACATAACAGGTGTCACAAAAAATTATGAAAATTCTGATTTTTGCACCAATGTAAAGCTTTTTATTAAAAATATCCCCATGTGAAAGGATTAAGCTGAAAAATATTTCTTTGGTACAAAATTGTGAAATTTCTAATTTCGTGTAGAAGCAAATACTAAATTCAGCTTGTTTTATATTGAAATTAAGCAAATGAAAATTGCCTTTTGTCCTCACTTTCAAGGCATTTCTGTAACCAAAGACAAGGTAAGAAATATAATGGGGATCTTATTTATATGAAATCACTACATATATGGATGCCACAAAATCTCTTGTTGCACCTTTAACATAATTTATTCAATCATGCACGAAAGGGTATTATGATGGCATAAAACATGTAGTCAATGGGTGCATAGGTTTTTCATTTAGTTTTAACATAATATTGTAAGTCCTCAAGAAATGCACACGCACACAACTTACTACTACTCTTTCAATGTTAAAGTGCTCAGTAAATCTGAATATGTAATTGTTCATATGATTGTGTGCCTTATTCAGAACATTTCTAGCCATGATTTGCATGTGTTTACACAATCTACTCTGGAGTGTAGGGTTAGAAGTTAGAAAGGCTTATCAGCCATGACACAAAACAGATTTATGCTTAACTATGAAGTGTGAGTTCATTACTTAAAAATGGGTATGAGTTGCATCCCTATACCTATTTCTAAGGGTCATTTGGTAGAAAAGGGTACCCATTTGTAAGGATTTTGCTTCAAATAATATACCCATTTTTCAAAATTTGGACTTTTAAACAATGTTTTGAGGCAATTTTCATGAAAATGAGACCCATGTCTAAAGATTTCTCATGAAAGATGACCCCATGTCTATGGATTTCTCATGAAAAGAAATGGCCCACTGGAGCGGATCATCCCCGTATACTTTTTGACATTTGGGTTCCACCCAGTCCAAAGCCAACCAGGTTCATCCTTCATGTAAGACTTTATAGAATTAGCCTAGCATGAAATCTTCTATAAGAGGATCAAAGGATTACAAAGATTGTACAGCTTTATTCTGTAAAAGAGTCTTTACTCTAGTCTAACTCATGAATATCTTACACTCAGGACACACAGCCAACCAAGGATTGTTAGGGCCATTCTTTTGGTATCAAAGGAAATCTCCAGAGATTCTTTCCGACACTTTTAAAATGATTACATCAGTTTTATTTTTCAATGTAAGTTTGGTGTAAAATATGAAACTTGGTGTCCTCATAGTTTTGTGTCAAATAAACATGGACACTTACGTCCTTTGAAAAGTGCCCTACTTGTATATATGTGTATAACACTCTATTTTAATATTTAGTAACTCTCTTCTTCTGTGGTCACTTGCGTAGTCTAAGGTGGCACTTATTTTTTTGTTTATATTTTGTAGGCATTGTTCTTTACATAGCACAGCATTTTCAAGATTTTGTTTTGAAACTCTCAGTTGCGAGTTTGTAGAGTATCTGTACATGCTTTAGCTTGATAGTGAATAGTGCATTATTAAGTACTAGAAGGATGCCATAATTGTAGGAAAATGAGACTTAGTGGAGCATTTCAGTTTGATCAAAGTGTTGGTGTTATGTAAGTTCTAGGCAAGACTGGAAGAACATCTACTTAAGTACTAGGTGAGTATGATCACCTCAGTTTCAACCCACATTCCACCTGCATTTAGCGTAGATTTGGGAAGCAAGCCATCATTCCTTTTACAATATAAGCTTATTTTAAGCGTGTAGTGCATTCTGCTAGTGTACTACGCACTGGCCGGTGATTGGCACAAGTGCACCTTGACAACAATCGCTCAATTGTGCGCGATCTGTGCAAAATTTGCATAGCCCTGGCCCCAAAAATGGGATGACAAGCAGACTACGCGTTAAAGGAATTGTGGCTTGGACTTTAGCTGTCTCAGCTTGACTTTAAAATTGCTAGTAGCGTTTCAGCAATTGCTTCCAAGGTGAATGTCACTGGAAGTGTTGTAGGGATTGAGTTGAAGTTATTTGGCGTGCGTCAAGTCGCATGGGCGTGCTAGCGATTTATTAGATACTGTCAATTACTCTGCCAATCAGTGGCAGAAGTGATGTCGTGGAAAATACTACGCTCTTTGCGATTGCCACGTAAATCATGAGCTTTACAAGACACTCGCGTAACGATACCTGCTATGTACTGCTAATAGGCTTTTGTGTAGTCTTTTTAAAAGGTGCTATTGGTCTACTACACTATAATTATGTAATTTTTTTCCAAAGTACTACTTTCATTGCTTGGATATGGGAACTATTTTGCCAACATTGCCAGAAAAAAATCTTAATATCCATACAGTCAAGAAGTTCTGTATTTCATTCCACTCAGAACATTGTTTACAGAGTGGTGTTAAAAAGTTAACCTGGTTTATGGTGATTTTATTTTTGCCCACTTCGGCAATTCCAGAGTAGTATTATCACAGTTCATTTGCCCGAGTCCAATTTAACCATGGGGAGAACGAGTTCTAAGTTTAATCAGTACTCAAATACAGATGAAGAACCCAATTAAATCTCATTAAGTAGCCCTAGCACCTCTAGCACCAAAAGCTAATAACACTTTAACCAGTGGCTCACACTCTCCCACAATATATTGAACAAAACAGAAGCTACTTTATTGTGCGACATCTGGCCGGACAGATTCTATGTTACTCACCAATACTAGATAAACACATTCTTGGAATTGAAGAATCGGGTGAACTTAAACGACCTTTTACTCACCCTGTAGATCGGTATGCTTTTTTTACCAAATACTTTCCATAATATTAACAAGAAATGTTGCAAACCAGCCACCACAATATAACTTTTGTTAATGTCAATTAAAGCCTGTATGAACAAATTTATGAAAGATAATGCCTTAATCTGTGTTCAATAAGGTAAACAATTTGTCAATATCAAAATCCGACTTTAAATTTGTACTGTGTGTATCTTTGTTCTTGTTTGGCAGTATTTTTCTTTTTATGACAATGTATATCTCTGAAGTAGCATCGAGCAAATACTGTAAGAGTTAAGAACGGACTAATGAATCTAATTGAGTACTATGCAAGGTGTGTCGTTTACCTAAGTTGTGGAACTTGCATCTTGTCATGAAGGAGCTCAGAAAGGAATGCAGTTTCATGCATCTTGTGCTTGTGGACAGAACTGACATGCTAGACCATGGCATAAGCATAGGGGGATTGAGAGTCAGTGGGGCGGAGGGAAATGGAGTCGAGTGCCGCGAGGAAAGAGGTTAAAACTAGAAATTTTGTAGAAAAATCCGCAAACCCAAGTCGCATCATTTTTTTGTCACCTAACAAAAAAGAAAGAAAAGTATCAAGTTACTCTTAATGTTGATTGGCCCAGCCCCAGGTTACTGCCATGGTAACCATTAAGATTTTTACCACATATAAAAATATGGTCACATTGGCAAAACCCGTTGAGGGTTGTACAAAGTATAGTCAGGTAGCCATGGTCCCACTTATGGCCTGACCGTTAAAATGAGTATGGACACAAGTTTTCTGCTTGTGAAAGTCTGCAAATTGATAGATAAGGGTGTGTAGAATAAGAATCTGCGGGTGCCACCTGGGCAATTTTTTTTTCCTTGAGCCTTTTGAGAATCAACGATGGCGTCGACATAGGTAAATGATAATATCTATTCACCATATATATCAAAAATATTGGAGTTACTAGATAGACTATAGGACCCAATGAAACAAATGGGCCATGGCACTTGTAACATGGTTCATACTCCCAAAAATTCAAAATGGAAGCCAAATCTAATAAGTTTAAATCTGCATATAACACGCCATTACCTGTCGATAAAAATAACTGCAAGGACGTAGATTCTGTGGTTAGACACAATAAATGGATTCTGATACTTTTAAAGTTGTAACATGAACAATTAATTATGGCAGCCAAAACGTGAAGATTCTTCAAAAAAATACTTGACACAAATGTCTAAATATTACATTTCAAGATAACTTATTGTTTCAATTGTGAAACAATTAGAAATGTACCTATGATATAACCAAGTGATACTAGGTGATCAGGATGAAAATAAAATGGGTCAAAGATAAATTGCGTGCATATAGATATGTGAAAAGTAATCCTATGGTTATTTCTCAATGTGCACCATATTAGTTTATTTTGATTTTGCCGCCATTTAAAACAAATTGAACTGTATTGTGGTACAGTGGTTAGGATCAAAGGTACAATTCTAATTCATTGTGATATGTTTTTTAGATTTGCAGGCTTTGAAAGAATTATAAATTCGGCAAGTATTTTTTGAAGATGTTCCCGTTTTTGGGCTGGCCAATTGATGTGACGTTATGTAAATTTTAAAAGTATCAGACATACAGTTAATTGGGTCTAGCAAAATAACCTAAGTACCTCTCGTCTATTTGATCACCAGGTATTGTGTTTATGGCCTATTTTAAAAAGGATTGATTGGCTTCATTTTGGATTTGAAGTCTGACTTAAGTTACAAGTGTCATACATTGTTCATTGGATCTATAGTATATCTATTAACTCTATAGTTTGAAAATATAGGGGTGAATAGATAATTATCATTTATGGCGACGCCCATATTGGATTTCTCAAAATGCTCAAGGATGCCCAGGTGGCACCGGCAGATTCTAGTCTACACAAAACCTAATCTATCATTTTCAGCAAAAAAAACAATGGGTCCAATCAACTTTCGGTCACGATGAAGGTTTACCTGACTATTCGCGGGCAACCCCTAAGGAAGGGGGTGACGTTTCATATAGAAGTCCCATTTGATGCAATGAGGTAGTGCATTCGTCCAAATAAGCACTATACTGCCACAACGTCATATAGCGCATGACGAATCAATTGTAATACCTCATTTGCATAAGGGGACTTCAGTATGAAAACGTCTACCAGGAATGGATTGGACGACCTGGTATACAATGACAAGTATCTACTTCATTTCATATTCACCAAGAAAAAGAAAATTCCCAAGGTTCAAAGTCCCCTCGCCCTGGGTTGACAGTGGCCGAAACTAACCAAAAACTAAATGGAAACTACCCTACAATACAGTAGGTAGATCCATGTCGACCATCAAAAAGCAGTCCTTGAACCTACAATTGTAGTCCGCATAGTCTTTGCCAACAATCATCAATAGGCTAGGAGAATTAATGTAATCATAATAGCAAATACTTATTTGTACAAATACAACAATGTACATTTCTTTACAATATAAAAAATATTTAGATGGTGGTATATGACAATCTGGGCTAGGAGTATTTCTAAGAAATCACTTCTTAGCTCTTTGGATGTATGATTTTGGAGAAATATTACATTCTCAAGGAGGGAAATCACAACCAAATCTGAAAAAATGTGAAAAAAAAAGGGGAAAAATGACTCCCCGTAACCAACAAAAAAATTTGTGATACAAAATTGTTGAAATTTGATATAAAAATGATTCTTCAGTCAATTCCTTGGCAGGCATATGCGCATGCGTTATCTCTTGTGTGATCTGCGCCTACATGCAATTTGTTGCAGGCCAAGTAATTAGAGTCAAAGTATAAAACGCAAGAGCCAAGATTTAAACCTCTTCACATATTATGGACACACTTTTGAACTAACCTTCAGGAAAATAAGGCTATTTCCATTCGATACCGGAACACCCCGGGGAAAAGTTTTAGGTAAAATTCTATAGGGGAGGATGAACTCCTCATGGAATAGCCCATTAGATGAACTACATTAGAAATATACACACCTCTGTGAAACACACTGGTTTAAGCCCCTCCTACACCTTTCATACAACATTACCCCCTTTGAGAACCAATCAGAATGGGCCTTTTTATCAATATGCAACTTTATAAAGCTTTCTTAACCATTCTGCTGATGTAATTCAGAGGGATTCACGTAATTTGACAATCAAATTAGTCGAGTATAGTTACCCCACAGGGGTGTCTTCCAAAGGGGGAATATAAGCTTCCAAATGCAAAAAACTTGTTTTTATGTTTCCCTCTCATAAAATGGCGGAATTTGCAGTTTAGAGACCTATTGGAACTCATTTGAAATTCCATCAACAACTAAGTTGATGCGTGGAGAAGCAAAAAAGTCAGCATCTGGATAAAGTAAACTCCAAAGAAAAGTCTGAAATCTTATGTTATTAATTCATACTGAAATTTAGATGAATGTTTCTCGATTTCATTTCATTACTTAGCATATCACATCTGAATGTCTTCATCATAGCAGCATAACCAGCCAGCCATGACTGAAAGTACATTTCATTACAATGTTTACCTGGTAAACCAGGGGCACGTGTGGTCCAGTGGATTGAGCGCTCGTCCCGCAATCCAAAGGTCGTGGGTTCGAGTCCCACTGCGGCCAACGTGTTGTGCCCTTGAGTAAGGCACTTTACCTTAATTACTCCTCTCCACCCAGGTGTATAAATGGGTACCAGCATTATTCAATGCTGGGAAAGTAACAGACTCGCTGTGCGGGAGGAGTGGCGAACCCCCCACAGCAAACAAAAAAAAAAAAAAAAAAAACGCCTACATGCAATTTGTTGCATGTCCAAGTAATTATGAGTCAAAGTATAAAACGAAGAGCCAAGATTTAAATCCATCTTCACATTACTGACACACTTTGAACTACTTCATGAAAATAAGGCTATTCCATTCGATACCTGAACACCCCTGTGGAAGTTTTAGGTAAAATTCTATAGGGGAGGATGAACTCCTCATGGAATAGCCCATTAGATAACTACATTAGAAATATACACACCTCTGTGAAACACACTGGTTTAAGCCCCTCCCTACACCTTTCATACAACATATACCCCCTTTGAGTAACCAATCAGAATGGGCCTTTTATATCAATATGCAACTTTAAAGCTTTCTTACCATTTCTCTGATTGGTAATTCAGAGGGTTATTTCACTTAATTTGCCAATCAAATTAGTTGGTATTAGTTACCCACAGGGTTGTCTTCCAAAGGGGAATAAAGCTTCCAAATGCAAAAAACTTGTTTATGTTTCCCTCTCATAAAAATGGCTGAATTTGCAGTTTAGGAGATATTGTAACTCATTTGAAATATCCATCAACCACTAAATGTTTGACTGCGTGGGAAGCAAAAAAATGTCAGCATCTGGATACAAGTAAACTCCAAAGAAAGTCTGAAATATTATGTTATTAATTCATACTGAAATTTATATGAATGTTTCTCAATTTCATTTCATTACTTAGTGTATCACATTTGAATGACTGCATCATAGCAGCATTACCAGCCAGCCATGACTGAAAGTACATTACACTACAATGTTAACATGATCTACATCTATGAATTATAAATTGTCAACACAATGGTACTGCATTTTATTAATACCTAAAAGTGAATAGGACAGGCTTACTATTAAATTTCACATTTTCCCTTTGCAAATATGAATATGAATATGGCATCACTACAGAGTGCAAATTAGCCAGTACTATACACACATAAAAAAATACATCGTTCCTCGGACCGCTTGTGTCGCCTGCTGTCGCGGTTAGTGAATGATAGGCCTAACATGACCTTGGACCTCATAAACAAATGAGGGTTTGCATGTAAACTCCATATACCAAGTTTGGTTCCAACTGAACTTCAACTTTTCAAATGAGGTCAATTTTACATTTTCAGTATATTTTACAACTTGACCTCACATGACCTTTGACCTTGGCACGTGACCTTTGACATCATCAACAAGTGGGGGATGCCATGTTGCACCTGTGACCCAAGTTTGGTTTAAATCCATCAAAGTATGAGGATATTACAGGCAAATGTTAACCCTTTTTCACAACAACAGACATCAACAACAACAGACATCAACAACAACTGGACAAAGTGATCCCTATGTGTCTTCCTGCCTTAGAGCAGGCGACACAAAAACAGTGTTGCCAAAAATGGTTAGGTGTGGCACTGGAAGGCAAAAAGTGGCCAAATTTGTACCTTAACCATTGGTTACTATGAGACAAAGATCTCCACTATCAGCAGCACCTGCTGAAAATATTACTCTGAGAGCACTTTTTGACATTTGAAAGTACCCCAATTGGGTGGGTAAAAGTGCAGTTTTGGCAACACTGCCAAAAAAAAATTTCAATCATACTTGTTGCTAGCTACAGGGCAGGGGTTTTTCTGGGGTCTTGTGTGGCTGCTTATATCAAGTAACAGTTCCTTTTGGTTTGACAGGCTTAATATTAAAAGATATGCACTACATTAATTGTTACATTTTTTGCATAGTGAAAGGCAAAACTTTGAAAAAAAACTTGAGGGGTGGCATCAGAGGCACCACAATTGTCAGTTTGATCAAAGAGAATTTATTTTTTCCTAAAATCTGATAATTGTTTGTTTTTTTTAATTAAAAAAACAACTGAATTAATACGGGTAAAAATGATTATATTCAGTATAGGTATATCTTACTTGCACACTAAATTAGAAATAGCCATCTTATTTCTTCAAAAAGTATGGTGGGCAATGCATAAAGTGTTGCACTCATTTTTCAATAGCTCTGCATCTATACTATAAAGATCGAACTTCGCCATGTTGTTTTCCCTGGAGGCTGACATGTTGACCCAGGAGGTCTCCATGTTGACTGCCATGTTGGAATGTGTACCGTCTGATTCAGGTGATCCCCTTCCCATCGTGTCTTGCGATTGCTCGGGGTTTATGTATTCAACATTGTTCAAACTGCTGATAGATGATAAATTTCATTGAAATTGCAAAAAAAAGAACGTGTTGTAAACAGTAGTTAATGCGTATTGAATTCCGGTGGGGTGGCAAAGAGTAAATACGTAAATTTAATTAAAAATGAGCGTACCTTCGTCCCGGGTACGTAGTTATTATTCATGTTCGTGGCTTAATTATGACATTGCTCCAGTGAGTTTGACCTGCAAAAACAAAAAGAAACGTGTTGTAAACAGTAGTTAATGCGTACTGAATTCCGGTGGGGTGGGGGGCAAGGGTAAATCAGTACATTTTAATAAAATGAGCGTACCTTCGTCCCGGAGGGTACGTAGTTATTAGTCATGTTCGTGGCTTAATTATGAAATTGCTAATCACAAAATGCACCCTAAAAAATAAAAAATTGTAAAATTATTTATTTCTTGGTGATCTGATGATTAAAAGAGAACAAGAAGGCCAACTGCCAAAACAGTAAGATTGATTTAGATTACGTATTTATTTTCTTTGAAGATTCCTAAGATCACAACATGCAAAAAATTGTTGACAATTTGTTATCAGGCAAAGACAGCGCGCCTGCAGGCCCTGATCACGTGGGGGGAGCTAAGGTCAGTACATGTATGTAGTACTGGTGACGGTACACTAATACTAACAGCAAAAATGGATACTTCAGATTAACTGTGTTATGCAATTCAATTCTTTGTGTCAATATGTGGCATTGAAAGTCTGGGATTATACAAAACAAGATGCCACAAAACAAAGTAATATGAGGCTTATTAATGAGTCGTCGGAGGTTGAACACATGAAATTTTTCAAAACCGGGGGGGGGGGGGGCCTAAAACATGAAGGTGTACGTAATCTGTCATTGTCGGTTCATGTATTGTGTCCAAGGGCTTGGGTTTCATTTTGGTCATATTTTACTCAAAAAGTTCTGCAAAATAAAACACCAACAGAAAAACCCCAGCAGGAAAAAAAAAAAAAAAACTGTCTGCTGTATTTTGTAAGCATTTTATTTCTGGTTCGTTTGCAACATGGCTGCAACCATTGTTACTATATGGTTTTAAGGGTGGACATTCAACGTGAAATGGGGTGTTGTACTGGTGTATAAAATTGCACCAATAGTATAATGTGGTTACTCTCACACCCACTGTAAATATAAAGCCATATTTATAGCAAATACTGTTAGAATAAATTAGAAACTAAGTTTGGCTGCAATTGAAATAATAAAGCAAAATATGTTACTAAGATTATGAATAATAATTCGTTATACAATTAAAGAGAGATGACAAAATATGATATGCTGGAGGTGAGTCTCAAGTTTGGTTGGGTAGGGACGGACGAGTGTGCCAATTGAAAGTAGGGGCCATATATATCATGATTTTTGCCGAAAAAGGGACAGTGCATATAGCAATACCATGCAGAGAGTTAAACCGTGACAATTTTGCCATTTTTCTTCAAATTTTGACCTTTTACGCAAATTGGGGAAAAATTGTTGCTTAAAGTTCATTCATATCGTTAATCATAATATTTGATGCAATAATTGTAGATCCTTTCGTTTTGCAGTCATTATTAATTCAGGGGTTCTCAAATAGGGACCCATGTGCCAAATCCGGCAGGCAAACCATTGATTTTTTTTATTTTTTGCTCAAAAATATAAAGGGAAACATAAAGAAATTCAGGTGTATTAGGCCCTCAAGTAGGGAACTTCAAATATGTCAGCATTTATGGGCATTCCATCTAAAATACTTGAGACACCCATTGCATTAATTATTAATGTTGGTCAGGCAGTTAAACTTCATACACAAACATTATTTATCATGGAAAATGCAAGGAGAATGACCGGCACTCCCGAGTCCCGTCCATGGAACAAATGTTTGTAATATGCGCAAGAAAGGCTGCCGAGGTCGAATGATAATGACACGCACATATCATGTTAGGCTAAAATGTGGTATTATAGTCAGCGTTGTTGAAGGCACTTCCGATTGATACGTACACTCAAACGGATTTTTGCAGAAGAATTTTGATAATGGGTCTAGCTTAAAATTTTGTACACAAAAAATAAAAAATTTTAATATTTTTAATTTTTTTGAAAAATGTTTATAAATTGAAAAAAAAAAAAATTCAGAACACGTATAGGCCTACCAAAATAAGTACCAGCTAAAGTAAAGAAAGGGGCCGCCAAATCGAGTGTAAAACAGGGGCAAATTATTTGGCTCGGAATTATACGGTAAAATGAAACTCAAGACATTACATCATGCATGGACTTATGATGTAAGTGAAGTAGGTCTATGAATGTTAATTTTTATGAAGACTTGCACTGTTTTGAACTCTTTTAAAAGCGGCAATTTAGGTGCATCGTAGACATAACAGAGTAAACTTTGGTCATTCAAAAAGTCCGTTTTTTAAAAGGTATGTTTCAGTCCCACTGCCATCGTGCGTAGTATGTTTGAATGATATGTTAATCTTTGTCCTATATAACCATGGTCAACCCAAACATTTTTATTTAAATCCGTTCTTCTGAGATGAATAAAACTCACACTATTTAACAATTTGGTCATGCAGTGGCGAGAGCCTACGTGAGCTTGAGATGTTGGCTCCAGACGAAGTGCACTGGGCTGTGCCAGCTGGGCCAGGGGAGCATGGGGAGCATGGGGGTGCCCCCCCCCCCCCCCCACCGCCCGCAGAAGAAAAATGACATGGTTGCAAAACTCAAGCGAATTTGCGGCCAAAAACTCACCAAAAATGTTGGCAAAAGTTGGTTGACATCTGCAAAATTTTGGATGTTTTCTCCTACATTTCACACTTCGTCCCCCCCCCGACATTTCACTAAAGAAAAAAGAAGGTATGGCGCGTCATGCCACGGGAACGATACAGAATGGCACAGAGCAAAAGAGGTTATATAAAGAATTGCCGTGCACCATCTCAGGATCGTGCCCGGAAGGAGCAGAATTTTCACAAAAATAATGTACTTTTGTTATAATTTCAGTTTGAAAATATCTGTTCAATAACTTATTTTGTATTTTGCCCGAAACGCACTTAAAAATTGAATTCCACCTACGATCGGGGAAACACCGTATGGAACATATGAAAGTGATATTGCATGGGTTTTTTAGGACTGGTTCTTTTCGGACTGGGCTGTTTTCAAAGCTATTAGGGGGCATTTGGTGATAGAGAAGTGTCAAAGCAGGGTTCTTGGGTTATGAAAGGCCAGACCAAATTGACCATAAATTTTGCCTAAATGATTAAAAAAGTAAAGAGTCTTTGGGTGAAAGGATTTCGAAAAATTGTTGACAATTTGAAAAATGCGAAATGCTTTGGGATAGCGACAGTAAATTTAAAAAAACATATAGGACATTGCTTGACAATGTGTTAACAGCCTAAAACATACACGTCATCATCTAAATGGACCCCCCCCTTCAACATGTTTTTAAGAAGGGGCGTAAAGTAGCGTAGACTCCATCTATATGGATGTGGTGCTCTCGGAAGCCCTTAGAGAAGGTCCTGAGTGCCACATGGCCAGTGGCCGTAGGCAGCAGTTCTGAGAAATGTCTCTGAAGTTTTGCGTTATGTAAAGAGTGGATCAAACCGTTAAGTGAAGCCGATCCCATTCAAATCAGCTAGCGGTTGCCGAAGCGAGGGCAACCGTGATAATCAAATAAAAGAAACCTAAAATATGTTGGGGTCATAGTGGATGCTCAGGATTTGAGGTCAAAGTCACCATGACCCTTTGCTTTCAAACCAAAGTAAATTTTCTATTCTACAGATATTGACATTATTTTAAATTCTGATGAAACAAAACAACATTCTTTACGGCATTACTATGAACACATTTTACACAAAACACATCAAAATATGAAGGACTGATTGGAATTTGGTGGCAATTTGGTGGAAGGCAAATTGAAAGGAATACCAATTACGTGGGATGGAAGTGGAATGGAAGATACAATTGACCAAATCATCAAGAAGACCACTTTAGATGCTACCAAAATTCCAACTTCATTTAGGCAACTATATGATATAACATTGCAACACACAATACTTATTTTATTGAATAGGAGATTTCCTCATATGACAAACCAATTTTCACCATATTCTTTTATGAAGGCATCCGTCAATCCAATTTTACACTCAATGTTTGAATTATCAATTCAGATTAGAGGTGTATATTACTTTCTCATGTTAAAAGAGGGAAAGTGTTCCTTTGGGCCAATACAAACAAATAAATGTGCCTAAATGGACTTATGTTTCATTTGATCAGACGATTGACAGCCAAACCTTTTCAATGTAGCAGTCACTTCAAATGAATCAAAATAGACAGCAGGAACAGGGACTGTATTACCACAAGGCAAGGCGTAAAAATAAGCAGGGGCTGGGGTCACTGTACGGTGCTCTAAATAAATGACAAAAAATGCCCGGCTTCTGAAAAAAAAAAATGTAATTTGTATAGACCAGAGGCAACAAAATGTTAAAAATACACAAAATAAATCGGTCCTCGGGCCGCTTGGTCACCTGCCGTCGCGGGTTGTGAATGACAGGGTTACATTAGTGTGCGTTTTGCGTCTATACGCACTTTTCCAAAGGTAGATGCACTTTTGTCTAGAGAGTAAAATTTTGCGTCTTTGTGGACGCAAACAAAAAAAAGTAGCACTTCCCTTAAAAAACTACACAAAACACAGAGTGTGCCCTGGCACATGGTCCAATAGTGTATCATTTTCACTCACCAAAGTAAATTATGTACCATTACATTACTTTGTAGCAATCTGGAAAATTATAGTAGATTCAACCAAATCGTGTCACCAGAGGAAAAGTTTTGGACAGGAGAATTAGGTGGGGGAGAGGAGTAGAATTAGATAGAAATGTTGCCCGATCACCAGTTTCATGAAAGAACTAAGATAATCTAGCCTTCTGTTTACATGAGACGTTTGTGTTCCTTTGTATCCAAAAATTAACAGGGTTCAAATGTCTGCAGTGATATTCAACTTACCGGTTACATAGATGAAGAGCAAATCGATTAGTCAGAATGTTTGAGAGTACATAATGTCCGTAAATGCGCTTACGGACTTGAATGCTGTTATGAAGCATCGAATGAGTTGTCTCTGCTATCGATACCATGTGTCATAGATGTAGCGTGGAATTTTATTTTCAACCCACGCACATGCCCTTCATTCAATGCCAATATACCTTCTGAAAAGTACGAGAGGTGACACGAGGATTCGTTGTTCGTGCAAGTCAGAATCCAGTGAGAAGATCCGTCTTTAGCCCGCTGATAGTTTCATCATCCAG
Source organism: Ophioderma brevispina (assembly GCA_023653785.1). NCBI lineage: Eukaryota > Metazoa > Echinodermata > Ophiuroidea > Amphilepidida > Ophiodermatidae > Ophioderma > Ophioderma brevispina. The sequence goes on from JAMKCH010061709.1 coordinate 75,587, forward strand.
GTTGATCAGGCCCTGGTAATTCCTCTTGGGGAATTGTAGGGACCTCACAGTCTCTATGATGTGGCTAATGGTTTGTGGCTCTCCACAAACGCAGTTTGTTGAAAGTTCTACTCCGATCTGTGTGAAGGAAGTTCTTTGTGCGACCATCGCCAGTTCTGATTCTGTTAAGGTTGCAAGCCTTTGGCTTGCTAGGATGGGCTATCCAAAAAACTGCTTAGGTCAAAGTAGAGGATGACCAATGCTCATACCATCTGTCATTGGTCCAGGATGATCGATAGGCATACTGTGACTGCAGTGTAATGGATTGGGTAGCAAAGTGATTCCGTGGATTCTCTGATCCCTCAATGGTTGTTGGTGGGGGGATTAGTGCTACCAGGTTCATCAATTTCTTGGCGGCTTGATCGTCTGAGGTTCCTACTAAGGTTTGCAGGAGCTCTGCCAGACAGATGGGAAGATATTTACAGGCGTCGCCAAACGGCAACCCCTAACAAGTCTCATTGAATCATTCAGAACGACATCAATTTTGTGAATGTAACCACTGTGACTCCATACTGGAGCAGCGGTATTCAGCTAGTTAGCGGTATGCAAGGCAACAGTTGATGTATGTTAAGTGTCAAAAGATGAACCCACATCAAGTCCTGCGAGGCTTATGAGGAGGTTGAACGAGGATGCGTTGGCAGCGAATGCCTTGGTTTGTTGGTTGAAAGCGGTAAGGCTGTGGTCCGTTGTGACGCCAAGGTACTGCGGTGTGTTGGGTCAGTGACAGTTTTTTCTCCATCTAGAGTGAGGTTTAGTTCTCTCTTTTTGCACATCGATTGCAAGGTGGAAAACAGGCGGACCAGTCTGGGGTTTGCTGCGTTTCAAGTGCCATCGGTGGAGGGATTGGCTTACAGGTTAGGTACTTTCGGCAACATGTTCTAAGGAACTCAAAAGAGTCAAGCAAAAGCTTCCAAGTGCTGTGTCGTTGCGTAGGAGTCTGCGAACAATCTCCCCTTTGGCATATCTGAGCAGTAGATGTTGAAGAGAGATGGATGAATTACTAAAATAGGTTTACAATGACGATTACGTCTTTTTTTAGTTCACTAACCCTCCAAAGGGTATTTCAAGATACTCCACTACAGTTCTTTTGGAGTTAAGGGTCATCAGGGTAATCACTTTTCAATATTGCCCAAGTCTAGTTTTGAAAAATTAATATAGGTTTAAATTTGCCTGTTTGCAGATTTACGTCTTTTTTTTAGTCACTAATCCTCCAGCCAAAGGGTATTCAAGATACAACACTCCAGTTCTTTTGGAGGTTAAGGGCCATAAGGGGTAATCACTTTTCAATATGCCCAGGTCTAGGTTTGGGAATGGTGTTTATTTTTTGGATTGTTACAGTCATTTTAAAACACAGTTTCAAAACCTGTTCAAAACTTGGCACACCTTAATAATTTGAAGACAACACACTTTTGCAACCTCAGGGAAACAAAATTGCGTCCAAGTAGACGCACCATTTTCAAAACTAGTCTGTGACACCCTGTATTGCATACTAGGCATAACACGACACCTTTGACCTCTTTGATATGTGACCTTGACTCATAAACAAATGTGGGTTGCATGTAAACTCCATTAAAACCAAGTTTGGGTTCCAAGTGAACTGCAAACTTCAAATAAGGTCAATTTTATGTTTTCAGCTATTTACATGTGGATTATACAGGAAATGTGAACCCTTTTCACAACAACAGACATTCGACTACAACAAACAACAACAACAGACATCAACAGCGGAAAAAAGTGATCCATATGTGTCTTCCTGCCTTAGTGCAAAGACGACACAAAAAATGCTCCTGGATCTGAAATCTTATTTCAAAACATGAAACGATGCAAATTTGCGCTTTGATGTGGGCGGTAATGGGTTGTTCCTATGACCCATATACGACCTTGTCCTCTGTCCGTTAGTGAACATAAACATTTTACAAAAATAACCCTACACCCTGTGGAGTTGATTCTCCAACTCTCACGTTTTTGAATAAGAAAATAAGAAAACTTAAAAATTTCAAAAAACTAAAAAATTAAAAAAAAAAAATCAGGATTTTGTTTTTGCATGTTAAACCAACGAAGGATATCAAATTTTGGGATTGCTTGGACATTCCCACCTGATGTGGTATTTTAAATTATAGAGCAGCCTCCGCCTGGGAAAAAACAATTGAATTGTGGGAAAAAAAACAAACACTATCTAAGTGCTTATTAGGATGATTTGAACAGGGACATCCTTAAGTCGTGTATATGGGAGTTACTTACATAGCTAATACCATGAAGTATAGCCATGAAATCAAACAGATAGTAACCCCCAATAATTTTGGTGGGGGGCTCAATAATCTTAACAAAACATCCAAATTACAAAGCTTCCCACCCTCTCCCTCAGTGCTCCACGCCTTGCGGAGGCCGCCGGCCCCATTATTCTTCAAGTGCCCCCCCCCCCATCCTAAAAATATTCCTAAGCCTATGAATAGCATTTATGATCTTTTTTTACCCTATCTCATACTTCCTTCCAGAAATTTAGAGTTAGGAAGTGAAAAAAAAAATAGACTACTTTAACATCTGAGGTCTACCACTTTTTTTACAATATCTCTGATTGGCTCATTATATGATTATAACCTCTGAGTAACCAATCAAAATAGACCTTCTATAAATATCCAAGACTTGAATTTAGCACTACAATCTTGGAAATAGTTAGAACACTCACCCCCAATTTCTTTGGCCATCCCTTGCAAAATCTAAACGGTAGGGGGAAATAAATTATATATCTGCAACCTTGATAAAAAGTAGTTGGAACACTCACCACCATTTCCTACATTGCTCACCTGGACAGAGTTAAAGGTGCAATGAGAGATTTTGAGGCACCCAAATATTGCGTCATAATAGTAATTTCATATCGATTACACACTCAATAGATTTCTTACCTTGTGTTAGGCTATAGAAATATCTTAAAAGCGAGAAAACAGGTGATTTTGATTTGCTTATGTTTCAATGTAAAACATAGGCTGAATTTCGTATTTGCTCCTATACAAAATTAGAAATTTCACAATTTTTGTACCAAAGAAAAATATTTTCAGGTTAATCCTTTCAGATGGGAATATTTTTGATGGAAAGTTTTACAGCAGAGCAAAAATCAGTAATTTCGATTTTTTTTGGGGACACCTGATATGTGAAATCTCTCGTTGCACCTTTAAGAACCTACAAGTCCTCAGTCATCATCCTATCCATCAACTTCACACCACACATCGCTCTCATTATTGCTCTCTCTGTCCTCCTCAGAATCCCCATCTCATTTTCGCTCAGACACCACGTCTCACTCCCATACAGCATCACTGATCTCACACAACTCTTATACACCATACCTTTCTTCTTCAAAGGATTTCTTTTCCCTTGCAACAACTCTCCACATTCCCTAAACTTCACCCACACATACCTCACTCTAGTTGTCACAGCCACCTCGCATCCACCACCCCCACTAACCCTGTCCCCCAGGTACGTGAACTCCTTCACTGATTCCACCTCATCACACAACTTTTCCTCCTGTTCCACCATCCCGCCAGCACCCTTCTCGCATCTCCCACACACAAAATCTCTTACCAAATTTGGAGTCACTCTCTTCATCTTTGTGCATCTCCCGTGGATCCATTTCCCACATTTCTCACACCACACTGAATTTGCTTTTACCCTATTCCCACACACACCATCATCTCCCTCTCCACCCCGCTCATCAACACTTTTGTCTTCCCAAGGTTTATCACTCAATTGAAAGCCCAAACCTTACCCTTCCCCAACCCCATCAATCAATGTTGGGGAATTGGCAAGGCTGCTGATGACAATACCCCTTTCAACATTGGATGGAGGAGACAGGGTGACAGTTTTCCAAAAATTGTTTGAAGCATCCCAACAAATATTTTCAAGATTGTAGCCTGAAGCTCAATGGCAAGTAGTTAATGATGGCGGAAAAGTTGTAAAGTCAATGGTAAAACGCATTAACTAGCCAAAAGTAGCCTCGCAGCAAATTGTTGAGAAAGTTAAGTACAAGGCCTGATCTGTATGCACCTTTAAGGTTTTTGCATGTCTGTGACTGGCTATTTACATCATACTACCTGATGAGAAACCAATCATATTGGCCAATAATGATTGGGGGGAGTGTGGTGGTCTGGGGAGGGGGTGCAAAATCCCCCAACTTTAAAGTCTTTCGTCCAGTAAAATCCAAAACTTTCCAATTTTACCACACTTTTGAGACAAAAATTCCATAAATTTCATGATTTTGCCATAGAAAGAAAAATCTGTTTTGATAGATCTGGTTAAAGCTTCAGTAAAAGTGGCCTTTTAGTATTTGTCCAACAACTTCCTGATAAAATATAAGCTATGTTAGCTGTTTTGACTAGTTTGTTTAAACTGCCTTAATCCCTGTAAGAAAACCTGTTTAGTTTGTTTCATCATTTCATGGTAGAGTTTGAGGTCTTCTTCCTTGGCCTTCATGCTACTCTGTAAGGCTGCCTTCAAGGCCTGGTTCTCATCCATCTGTAAAATCAGTCTATAACATAGGGAAAACAAAAGAGTTAGCTTTGAATATTACATGTCTGTTAATCCCATTGAAATGGGCATCATGATAGCATTTTATTTCCTGTTTACAGCTGTCCTACTTTTGAATTTCTTCAATTTAATCACATTTTCCAACTTAACAGATGTATGGACTTGTAAAATCCAATAAAGGTGCATTTCGTGATTCCAGCACCATTTGTTTTATTCATTGTTCACTAGATATCCTTGAGAAAAGCTTATTCACAACTTTTTAGCTGATCCCGACTTTGCAGTTTTGTGTTATGAGCAAATGATCATTACCCACGGTCTCACAGACCACTGTTCTATAATTTCTGTCCATTTACGGACAGAAAATACAAAATTGCGAATTTCTTACAGACACGACCGAATTTCCATGTTAGAATTGGGACACATGGATTACTAATGTTAACGGTTCAGATGACATGAAAATCTCAACTGTTTTGAGGTAAATTGGGGGGACGAGGCTGTGGATCACGAAATGCCCCTTTAATAATAATAATAACCAACATTTATAATGCGCTTTTGCCAGAGGATACAAAGCGCAGTGAAAAAAAAGACAACAAACAAGCAAAAGGAACACAAATACAAAATGAACAACTTAAGCAAATAAATGAGTTTTCAAGAGTGACTTAAAGCTATCAACACTTGGTACACTACAAATCATCCTATTTTAATACTGCACTTTGTTGGAGAACAATCAAAAAGGATGATGAAATCCTATGTATGTAAGAAGATTCACTAGTCATATTACATTAGCCATATTGTTGTTAAAAACATTGGTGTTATTTTGGCTCACTTCTAATGACATTAGAGGGGAGATGGAGGGGGCAGTATTCTAAGAAAATTAGCTATATTTACAGGACTTCATTGATAATTTGGTTTGTAGTGCTGGGACGTGTAAACAGGACTTCATTGATAATTTGGTTTGTAGTGCTGGGACGTGTAAACGTTTAAACGTATACACGAACAGAAGGGTAACTAAACATTTTTGGAAAATTCACTACACGTTTACACGTCAGCAAACCCTACTAACTTTTTTCAGTATTATTTTAATTGCTGAAGTCAAATTTTCACCAAAATTACCCGCTGTCAGTGAAAAGTAAAGTTAACAGTTCCAATGCTTCTTCAAGAAATGGTTTCCGACTTTTACGGAAACAGGGAAATCCCCCGTTTACCAAGTTCTTGTACGTGAGTGGAGCAACTTTGGCATATACACCGCTTAACGCGACCCCAATTACGCAGTACTTCAATTACAGAGGGATCTACAAAAAAGGTAAAATGGCAGCTCCCACAGTGATTCGTCGTTTGGGATCTTTGGGATATTCAACTGCGTTATTTTGGATTAAAACATAACATAAGTAAGTACAAACAACATTTTATGGTTCAAGATGATATTTGTGATCAAATGCAAAGCCGGGTAACCCGATTACGAACGATTTATGGTGCAAGAATTGCATTTGCGTGGAAGCGCCAAATTCGGCAGTCGTTAACTTGTTATGACCATTTAAACGTTTAAACGAACGAAAATACAGACCGTGTAAACGGATAGGAAATTAAACGGTAACTCCCAGCTCTATTGGTTTGTTCCCTTATTTGCCAATGCTGAATACAAATTATGTCACTCTGAATATTACCAAAATTGTTGGATTATCAGAATTTTTGGTTATTTCACTATATTACTATAATAGGAATAGCCCATTGGATTTAATTTGAAATACACACCGTGTGTGTGGAAGCCTGGAAGGATCGCTGATGTTAGTCTTCAACATGGGTATGGATTGTAGAAATAAGTAGAATTTTATTTCTACTGGACACTTTTAGCTTTGTAACATCTACTTCATTAGTAAATTTCTTGATCAGGACACTCGTCATCTTGTTGTCCGAACTTTGCTCCTTTCGCGCCTCGACTACGGGAATGCCCTAATCTATGGTGCTTATTCTTAGGATTTGGATCGTCTGCAGTCATTACAGCACAGAGCAGCAAAACTCATTTTCTCTGCTTCAAGACTGGACAGCCCCTTACCACTCATGAAAGATCTCCACTGGTTACCAATCAGAGACCGGATTCAATTTAAGATCTGTTTACATGTGTATAAATGCCTAAATGAACCTGAATCTGTTTTTTTTTTTTTTTTTTTTTTTTTTTTTTTTTTTTTTTTTTTTTTTTTTTTTTTTTTTTTTTTTTTTTTTTTTTTTTTTTTTTTTTTTTTTTTTTTTTTTTTTTTTTTTTTTTTTTTTTTTTTTTTTTTTTTTTTTTTTTTTTTTTTTTTTAATGGATATGGGTGTAAGGCTCGCACTTCCAAACCCTGGGGCATTCGGTGACAGAGGACTGAAAAAAATATGGGGTCTTTGGGTGACAGCCAAAAAGCCCCAAAATAGGGGCTTTCAGAGTGACAAATTGGCAAAATTTTCAAAAAAATGGGGTCTTTTGGGCGAGAATTTTGCGAAATTTTCTAAAAAATGAAGGTTTTCGGGTCAAAATTTTTTCCAAAAATAGGGGTCTTTGGGTGACAGTGCTAAAATTTTCACAAAATATGGGGTCTTTGGGTGATTTTTAAAAAAAAAATATGGGGTCTTTGGGTGACGATGCTGAAAAGGGGGGTCTTAACAGCCTTACTTACACGTGGCTTCCAAGATGGGAGTGCCCCCCCCCCCCCCGGGCCCAAAATACATAAGAGAGGCACATCACCTCATTCACCTGGAGTTTTCAAGAAACTTTTGAAATCGTATTTATTATGATGTCTTTTTGTATGTCTCTAATGCTGTCTTCAGCACTAGTATGTAGCGCTTTGATCATTGTCTTGGATAAAGCACATTATAAATACCATTTATATGTTGTATGTATGATTTTAAAATGGAATAGCCCAATAAAAAAACTGCAATCCAAAAATATACAGGTAACTTTTCAGCTCCTCACCTAGTTTGTAATTCATCCACATTCTCCCTTGTAGTTGGTAAGTCCTCTTTCAACAACATCTCATCTGATTTGATAACATAAGATGTTGCTTTGACAGGAGCACTTTGTTTCCTTGCCCCCTTCCCTGATGCCTTTCCCTCAGCCATCTGGGCTCTACCAAGCTGCCTTTTCCACATTACATTCTGTTGCTTGATCAGTTGCTGTAGTTGTGCCTGGGATTCTGTGCTCCTAGGGCTAGCCCCTCCACTCGGTATTAAAATCCATCTTATATGTAAAATACATATTATATATAAAATACAATTTCGCTGATTACCATAATACAAACAAGCGAGTGGCGGATGCCGTTTCACACCTACCGAGGTCAAAGTTCCATATTGAAAAAAATTAGAACTGTGCACTACTATGTGTTAAAACGTTAGCAACTCGCCCTTGCAACAGGACCATACTAGTAAGCCCACACTATTTTTGGAAGCCATTTTGAAATCTGCAAAAACACCGTGACCGATCTTTGTGACGATCAACTTTCGCACAAACCATATGCCTGACAGATGTTCTTGGATTGTAATATGATAGGATCCTTTTATAAGCGAGAGTCACCTAGCGAAATAAACGGTAAAGTGCATTTTTCTATGCTGGTAAGGTTTTGTGACTTGTTGATCTAGTAGGCCGACGACCTCTGTAAATTCCTTACTTATCTCTATGAATTTGTAAATTATAATCAAAGGTATTCAAAAGCCTTGGAGGAGAGTCAAGTTTTTGAGCTACCCAAGTTTGTGAATGATATTCGGCTAAACTTCAATTAAACACATACTAATTGTTTGATTTCCCGGCTAATTACATTCTTAATTACCTCTTTTGTCGATTGCACTAGTTCCATCAGTTTAATCTCTCTCTACCTCAAGCTGCTTGGTTAGATGCTTTGTATTCAATGACATTGTGCCCTCCTGAGTCTTCTAGTTTTGGCAATGGACTGTCCCCACCGTCACCACTCCTATGGAAAAAGCAATTGAAGTATAATCATGATTTAAAGGCTATCAGAGAATTTTAAATATACTTTTTTGTTGCACTTTTTACAGATAGTCATCTAACATGCTTATTTTCAAATTTTGACATGAATTGGATTTTTTCTTTGATGCAGTAACTTTATGTATTACTGGCAACGTGCCATCTAGGATTACTGTATATAACAAAAATTCCGGATCCCGGAATTTTAAAACAAACTTTTCTTCTCTTCTTCTTGCGTATAAGACAGTAGCTAATGTGTTTTGTAAACGTTGGAGCCAACTCACTGTTGATTGGTTTAGGTTTGAGATATCTGTATCCCACCGCGGACGAAAGGTAGGGCCTCATTGATAAATGTGATCCGCATCTGTGATGGAAACCCCATTGACAGGCTGCGCTGGCCGCGCCCCCATCGGTGCATGTTGCTATTGCAGCGACCGACTCCTGTGCGAATCCGGTTTAAGGTGACCCATTCCTTGCCGTGGGAGATTGCTGCCAGTGGTATTCGTCTTAGTGTAATAGAGAGCTTATCTGTCTTGGAAGTCTGCCAGGCAGTATTCCATGTCTGTAAGCTGTTTGAATGGGAACTGGAGAGTTTAGCATCGTGTCGGCATAAAGGCGCGAGAGCGGCAGTCGTCTACCGAGTTGGTGTGATTCCTTTGTTACAGTGTTTTGCAGATTGCTTGTTGGTCCATCAGGGCCCCTTATTTCACTAGTTTTGTGCGATGGTGCTCCCTCCTAAGTGCTGCAGGTGGCAAATGCCTGAAAGCACTGTGAAATTCAGATGGAGTGGGGCGGTGGCAGCGGTTATGTTCTCCAGGTCTCATTGAGTACCGTGTCCAGCATCTTTGTGTGAGAGCCTGTTGCAACATGCTGGGGCGGCATATTCAGTCAGTGTGTAGACCGTCTGTATCCAAGGCAGTGGTGCGTAGGGTCTTTGGGCTGGCACCCACATGAAATCCAGCAAGTCTGGCAACAGAAGGTATTCCCTCGAAGATCCTTGGCGCATACGGACTCGAGGTGCTCCGGTACGTGAGCTGCCGGTCAGCTTCCACGTCCAAGGGTAGTTTAGTGGGTAGGATTGTTTGGCATAGGCGCTCCATTGAGGTTGCTTTGAAGTCTGGCGAGAGGTCCTCTTGGGTGTTTGAGTGTAAGGCATTAGCGGTGGTCCTTTGCTTGCTCATCTTCAGTCTCCATGTCTTGAGATATATGCTGCAGTAGGGCCATGTCTGTAGTAAGTGTGGGTTGAGGTGGAAGGCAGTAGCGTGGTCTTGGCCTTCGCTCAGCTTCATGTCCCTCCAGGTGCTTGAATATTCTGCAGTAGGGACCATGTCTGTATTAAGTGGGCTCTCTACTTCTGTCCAATTGCTGTCCGAGTGGAGAAGGCAAGATCGTCGGCGTCGCCATATTGTCCTGATGTTTTGATGTATATCGCTGATATACAAGTTGACATCATAGGAGCCCATTACATATCCTTGTGGTACACCGTTCCTCAGACGACGCAGCGACTACTCTGCCCATCACTGGTCTTTGAGAATAAAGCTACGGTTGCAAGCTTGTTCATAGATTGTACAATGTGACGATCCGCAATGGTCCTGCGAAGCTTGATTGTCAAGCCCCTGGTGCCACACGGTGTTGTATGCTGCTGTAAGGTCCACCACGATGATGCCTGCCTTACGGGCTGTTGTCAAAGCTTTCCCAATATCATTTGTTGAGTTTTACAATCTGTGGACAGTGCTCCGGCCACGGCGAAATCCTGCTTGTTCGTCAGGCCGATGGGGTTCGACGACGGCTGCAGCCGGACCAGGATCATTCTCTCAAGGAGGATATTTGGGCGGTAATTCTTAGGGTTGTCGACAGCCTTGTTTGGTTTTGGGGAGTTGCGATTATAGTAGCTCTCTCAGTTCTGGGTAAGGACTGGTTTGATTAAAAGGGCAACATGTGTAGAACACTCCTGGAGCCAATCTAGACATCGTGGGCCGCATTGACTCAGGACTCTGCTGGTATGTATCAGGCCCTGGGGCCTTTCCACTCTTTAGTTGGCTAATAGAAGAGGTAAGCTCACAGTGAGAAGTATGTTGAAAGTGACCCGTCATTCCGGTGGCTCGACAAGAGTTTTTTGGTGATCTTCTTTTTGGACAGTAGAGCGAAGTGTGAATTTTTTTGCCTTATCAATTTCTTGAACGACCAGTTGCGAGGAGTTTCCTCCGCAATTGAGTTTGGCAGTCACTGGAATGCCGATGGTTGGAAATTCTGTCCGTGAGGCGGTTTATAGTCTTCCAGGCCTTCCTGCTGAGGGGGGTGAAGTAGATTCCTTGGATCCTTCTCCTCCAGCGCTTTTTGCGGCGTTCCTGTCCAAGCAGTTTGTCAGTCCTGAAGCCATGGATGAAGCTTCTTCCCCGGATTCAGCATTCAGGAAGTCATTGTAAAGAGTATCACATTTCCATCATCCAGGATGGGATATAACTGCTACGTCAGCCACGTGGAATGGTCTTCTTTGGCTATATTAATAAAGATTGACACAGTGCTGGTGTAGGAATTGTCCAAGGTTTGGAGGAGGATTGTGTCGGGAGGTTGGGTATACTTCTGAATCCACCAGTTCTTGAACTGGTTCCGTCTTCCTTGCGGAAGTTCCACCTTTTCACCGGCTTTGTTGGTATAGGCTTAGCAAGGATCTCCTGAGCGATCAGTGATGGAAAGCGGTCGAGAACATTACGAGTGAATGGGGATGGTGTCCATGTTTGCCAAAGCGAGGTCATGGTTTGTAGACGTATTCCACGTTCCCGGAGTTGAATGTGTCTGGTTGCTTGGTGTCGTGCAATAGTTGTACACCGGATTTTAAGGCCCAGTCCTCTAGAGCTCCATCAGGGTTGGTTTTCCTGTAACCCCAGTAAATGCTATGGCTATTAATTCGCCGGCATAAAGGCCAAGGTGCACCATACGTTGTTAGAGAGCCTGCTTGAAGCCGATGGTTAGGTGGCTTGGAGCATGGTGACATGAACACCTGTAATTTTGTAGTTTGCCCATTCCAGGGTGGAGTCTGCAGGTGATGTTGCAATGTGTTTCCATTGGGCTGAGTTACTAGCAAAGGTGGCAATCCCGTGAGTAGCGCTCTTGGTGTGTGTCAGTAGGGTGTACCTTCCGATGTTCAGAATGGACCAGCTGTCGGTAGCGTGTGTCTCTGTAGGAGAATCGCAATGACCTTTATGCGTATGTTTGAGGTGTTCGATGATGTTTATCTTTGCCCTAGTGGAGACCTTCCACATTTAGTTTGAGCACTGAGATGCCATCTAACTTGACATCTGTGATGCCTGCCCGAATAAGGGCACGTGTTGCCAGACTGGCATCAGATGTGTCCTCTGACGGGATATGATTAAAAACAGTGAGATAAAAAAAAGACAAAGTTTTTTTTAAATTTTAAAAAGACATACAGTGAATTAAAAAAGACAACAGATGTTAGCGTAGCCCTAGTTAATTATCATTCGCCTGAAAAGATCAGTTACGCCCCCCATAACCCTACAGGTGGTCACACGAGAGGGGTGTTGCTAATCTGAACCCCAACTTGTGATTGTACAATATGGAGAGGCTTCGATTTTTCAGCTTGTTTTGCATAGTGATTTCAGCTTTGTTTTGCATAGTGATTATTGTAGATGAAAAAAAACATGATGTGTTGAAAATGAGGGCACCCCTCTTTGGGAAAAATCTCTGAGTCAGCTTTAAGACTGGATATGACGTCATTTAGTATACAATTACAGAAATATTTACTACTCTCCAGGAAAATGGTGCAAACTATTGTCCCAAGTGATCTGGAGACTGGGGGATACTATTAGTTTATAACCAAGTCAGGAACACCTTAACTGGAATCAATAATAAATGCAGAGGTTGGTACTTATTGGGACCCACTTGCCTGACCGACTCAGAATTCAGAAGCCTTTACGGAATAAGTGCATGTGATGCTGTACTTTATTCTGTTAAGGCTGCTATCCGAGTCAGGTCAGGCAAAGTGGGGTCACAAAATTACCAACCCAATGCAGGGTGTATATGCCTTTAATTTTCATGGTATGATCACTAAGAGGATCCATTAAACATGAACCACAGCAAAATTAGTCAAACTGTGTGCTTGATATCTAGACCAGGAACATAGCGAGTTCACAAAATCAGCTGTTTGAGCCATTTTTACTTAAATTGAGCACTTTTGAAAACTTGTCATTTGTACAGCTGATTTTGTGACCCTGTGGAACTTCTACCACATTTTACCGGTATCTTGCAATGAAACATTTGAAGAAACATGATCAATTTCGTTTTTGTCCCTTGATGGTATACAGAATTTGAAATGTATTTGGACATGATGGGAGCATTTTAAATATTACCATGTTTACTTGGTTTACCCTATTTATTTTGTGCATAGGATATGACCCAAGCATAGGAATATTGCATCTGGACCATATACTAACATAACCAGACCATCAAACCTTTTGTACCTTTCAGTGAATAACTCTCTGGGCTTCCTGTCTATTCAGACTCATTTTGCTAGTCACATGTGTAGATGTAGAACACTTTGCCATAATAACCTGATAAATACTACCCGGTACTAGCTGGTTCTGATCCCCTGGATGACGTCCGACCATTTAACACAGGTGACTCATTGCTATGTTAGATATGCTACGTCCAACCTTGCCTGGAATTGGGCTGCCACTTTGCCGCCAGGATAAGAAATGATAAATGCAAATAACTTGGGAGTTTGTTGAAATTGGAGATCAGATTTAAGAGACAGGTTATGGTCCAGTTATATGGACATGAGGACACAGCATACGTCTAACTGCTCCATTGTTTAGTCACTCTCACACATGCGTAACACCTAATATATAGGTAATTTTCTTGGCTTACGCATGTGATGGAGCGACTAAATGGCCAAGATATTGACAGCTGAAGTCCGCTTGAGGGTTAGGAGATGGTAATACCAGGGAGCTTAATAATGGGAGAGGAACTCACCCCGGTATGGTGAGGCCTCGGTCCAACTGTACTCAATGTTGAGGGCAAGTGTCACTTTTTAGTGGACTTGATGAGGGCTTGTTAATAAGAGTGGTCCAAATTGTACCATATACATTTTTAATGACGCTATTTATAGAAGATAAAATCTAAATCAAGATAGTAAGCATGTTTTTCTGCTAGTATTTTTCGCTCTTTTCTTTTTTCTGTTTTTAAGATGATTGAAATCGCGTTTTTTTGGATATAACTTTCCTTATGTGTTGCAATCAAGAGCAATCTGTAGGACTTTTCACTAGTCTACCTTAAGTATTATCATACCCATGCTCCTTCCTCAGAATGGGCGGGGGGCGCTTATAACAGCAAGTCCCTGGTTGTGGAGTGGTGATAAAAATTTAGTAGGAGGGGTGTGCAGTTTGAACAGGGAATGTGTAAAAACATACATTGGTAAATTCCTCTAAACATCATGACATTGCCAATAACATGGATAATTTGTTACTAACAAAGTCAGAAAAGAATATAAAAAATTTTGGGTTGCATGGCTATACATCATCAGACACTCAGAAACAGATATTATTACCCTTTTTATTGGTTTAATCCTGGAATTTTGAGCATGATTATTCTCTCTTTTTGGGACTGCCAAAAAAACTAGATGCATGAACTAGTGATTCATGTACTTCACAAATGCAGTGGTAGTGCCTGCATTGATTTGGGAGGGTGAGCTTGTGTAGTGGTCCCCTTGTTGAAACCGTCCCACTGTTGTGGCCCATGTTCAATTCCCAGTCAAGCCAGTGTCATATGTGAATTTTCTTGCTGATCCAAACTGTTGTGGCAGGTTTTCTTACCCAATCTTTCCCTGCTGTTCTGGAGACGTCCTTTTAAATTTAATGCATTGCAAATTGGTTTTCTGCTGGTGCACTGCCTCGGCCTCAATCTTAAACTTCAAGAGGTATTGACAGTTTAAAATTTGTTGAGTAGGTTAAAATGTTTATAAAGGTTTTAATAGGATGGGAAATATTTCCACAACACTACTTACCTGGAGGCTGGTGGCGGTGGTTTTGTAGGAGAATTATAAGACATCCCAGAATGCCGATCACCACTCGGTGGACGGTCTGTGATGGATACGGACTGTTAGGAGGCGCTTCTTATCGGGGGTTAGGTAGTTAGCTGAATGTGGAATGGAATGCTCAATACAACCATTGACTTGACTTCTTTGCTGATGCTGAAATACAAAACGTTGGAGATTTGCGATTAGAAATTTTAAACACTCGGTGTTACGCAATTCATTGTTCCTAGCCGTGTGATATGAGACGATTTCACACGGTAACAGTCGTACGCACGATCGGGCCACGAAGGCAGATGATCGATTTTAAAAACCGGGGTAGTTTGTTGGGTAAATTCTATCATAATTGATACCACTATAGATTCTTATTTTTAATACAAGTGTAAAAGAATGAGAATAAAAGGTATTGTTTACTCGCCAATTAGCGAGTAAGATCATAAGGGCGACAGCACTAAAAACGCGTCGCGCCTCGTTGTTTCTACTAAAACAAGGCCGAACTCGTATTTACGCGCTGCGTTTGCGTTGGTAAAATATGTCCCCGCCGAATGTTGCGATCACTAACATTGGGATAAAGCAACTTCAAACAACCACCCCTTCCCAATACATCGCACACTCTACCCCCTCCCCAACCCAAACCTCATCACAAAGCCCCGCACCACCCCACCCCCCTCCTAACACCCCTCAACCACCCCAACCCCACCCCAATACCCTGTAAACATGCCTCCCCTTTCTCCAACCCCCGCAACCAGCCATCCCTCCCAAAAACACCCCGCAACACCCTCACCCTCCCAAACACTCCACCACCTCACCAACACCCGTCAACACTCCCACCCCCCCCAAAACAATCAACACAACACCCCCCCAACACCCTGCAAAAACCACCCCACTCCCCAACACCCCGCAATACCCAACTCCTCACCCAACCCCATCCCAACACCCCACCCCCTCCCCAACCACCTCACCCCATCCCATAGCCATGTAGTCTAGGTAGTGAAGGAATTTTGCCACCGATGTAGTTTTAGAGATACAGCAATTCTGCATAGTTTAATTAGCTCATTTGCATACCTAAGCCGCCATATATCACTACTTTCCATAGCAAAAAAGAGGTGCCCATGATAGGATTCATGCCAGCGAAGGAAAAATTGAGTATACGAGCTACCGTTTCAAAAATATAGCAATTACGGCGATTTTTGCAATATTCATTACATCATATTTTGCATACTCAATTTTCCTGAAAATACGCCCAAAAATGCTAATCAGGTCAAGAAAATCTTCAGCCCGCTCCCTTACACAAAGTTAATAATTATACGCCGTATGGAAACTCCCAGAATACTTGTACCAACCCCCCCCCCCCAGGCCTTGCAGGAAATTCTCATAACTTATGCAAATTAGATACGGAATTGGCATATTTTACGCAACAATCTAACCAGGTCGAGAACTCATCAACCCGCTCTTACACACAGTTACATATTGTCGCCCTTACGGAACTCCAGGAATAAATCGTATACAACATGGGTTAACATTTTTGTCACGGACGGCGAACGGACGAACGGACGGACGCTGCTCATATCATAGTCCCCGTTCCGAAACTCGTTCGGCGGGGGACAATAAGATGTCGCCCATGTGACATGACACGATAGATACACGGCAGAGGCTTAAAAACAATACCTTTATTCTCTAATCAAAGGTGCTCAGACACAAGAATTCTTTTTCAGATAGACCACAAGAAAACTGTAACGGATGCCAGAAAATCAAGATCATGTGTATTACCAAAACCCGGCTTGGAAGTGGACAACAGCTAAGAGTTTGAAATTTTACTACTTAGTTCTCCAGGTAGAAAAGGATGAAAAATTTTATTAACTCTTTCCCTGGGAGAGAGCCAGCGAGCGCATCACAGTGTTGAACAAATGTGCATATAGCCGGATTCGAACCAGCGACCTCCGTTTACTAGCAACAGTGCTTTGCCAACTGAGCAATCAAAGCCGGGTTGATAGAAGAGCAATAGATATCATATATAAGTGTTAGGTCCGAAAACGGATTCATCGCTTCCTAGTGAAAAAATGGTTCTGATGAATCCGCTGTTTAAGGTTTGCTTCCAATAATAAGCATCACTCTTTCATTCACTTAGTCTTCAAATCTACTAGCCACCATCTAAAATTTGACCTAGACTAGGGCAGGCTATTTTGAAATGGACTTATTAAATTGTCATGTTTCGATGATCTTAAAAAGAAATTAAGATTGCAAGACGATTGGGTAATATACAGAACATGCAAGACATGCCAAGTGGAGCAGTTGACAATAGGGCTGGACATTTCTAGCCAAAGTATTTTAGATTAGTATGTTCAAACATCTTAATCTATTTTTCATTCCCTGATTTCATCCTCAGTGATGACCTTCTGTTCTTCTCAACACGATGCGTTTTAGTGCTCCACAAGATTGGATCCTATGCTGATGCGCTGCTGTAGCATCTGCGCGGTTTCCTTCTGCTGGCTTCACTTCTGTGTCTTCTGCTGGTTTGGTCCAACAGCTCCTTGAGGTGGGAATTGTTGCCTCTGAAGCAAGAAGAATACAAAATATGATAGGAAAATGTTTACAATTACTATATAAGGTTTGTCATCAAAACAGTTTAGAACTGTCAAGTTTTGAATCGGGAGTAGTTCTAAGTTCAACAGGACAAAACAACTACCAGCCCTTTTCTACTAAATAGCCTGTGATTTATCAGTATTTCATTTAGCAGTGCACGTACAGTCAACACATACATGGTTGTTTTCTATTGCAAGTGGTTTACTGTTACCTCACATGCTACTTGTGCCCGATCTTCACGCACTCATCTCAATTTAACCCCGGGAGAGGTACCAAAAGGGTCATGGCCACTACATTGTGGGTCCTCAGTGGATTGGCATGTAACAAAGATTTAAATTTTCCAATGTTCATGATGGAAAAGAACACGATACAACCATCACTGTAACTGCTGCGACTATGAATAAAGAAACCAAAAAGTTTGGTGCGTGTGTGGTGATTATGTGTTTGTAGCGACTTACGCTTTTTCACAGGCAAATGGTCGAAGTGATTTCTATTGATGTTTTACCTGGTGACATCACCGGCATTTTTCCTTCTTTGCAAAGGAAATTTCCCAGGACATTCTGTCAGGGTTAGGTACCATGATTAAAAATCCCTGCCTAAGTGTCCCTACTGGTTTGAACCGGGACCGCCTGCACCAAAAGCGAATATCCTAACCAGTGGGCACAGCTTACGCTTGTTTAAAAATAGAGTGTCACCACATATGACTTATGTATTTGCCATCAGTTCTATTGATGGTGTTGGATACATCATTTCTAAAGATGGTACTGACAGCATACCAATCTCCTAAATACCCATTGTCAACTCCTTATTTAAATAATATATTTGTTTGTTTATTTGTCCAATTCTTTTGTAAAATATCACAACAAACTTTAATACACAGTGCTTTCTCCAATATAAAGGGCTATGCATGCTTTACTTGTTGTAATTATTATACAAACAAAATTATCCTCAAAGTTTGTTACACTCAGACTCACCAGCAATGCTTCTATCAGTTCATTATCATGTTTTCCTTTGTCCTTCAGTGTGGATGCTTGCTGTTTCAATGTTTTCACTTCATTAGACAATACCTTGTTTCTGGCCTTAGATGCTTCAAATTTCTCTTTTATTTTGCTGTATTCTTCTTCCAGGACTTTCAATTCCTCACTCACTTTCTAATAATGCATAAAAAATGCAATGTTACATTTCAATGAAGAGGAATGTTATTGTTTTAAAGATCTTTTAAAAAAAAAAAGAAAAAAAAAAAATTTAGACTGAAAGAAATGTGGTTGAATTATTGGCATTTTTTTATATAGAACAGGGGCAGCATCTCCCCCAACCTGGCGGATGTCAGTGACAAAAATATGATCTGAATCTTTACAATCACACCATCAAGTTTTAAACTACACCATAAATTGTGGTAATGCTGATACATTGTAAATGTGAAGCACTTTAGAAAAACCCACTAGATTAAATTTTGGCTAAATTTGGATCCCTAAAATAAGGTGTTAAACTTGGGCCAATCAACAAACCTCACTGTGAAATAAATACAGGATTCACCAAATGCATGTGTCGTCTACCATCACGGTTTGTGAATGGAGACAAAGGTCATATGAGGTCATCAAGGCCAAGGTCACATGAGGTCATCAAGGCCAAAGTCACATGAGGTCGTCACCATGTAGGACACTACCCAAGGACCATTGTATCCAAGAGTCATGAATATTGATCGACATTACGTGGATACACCAAGCAATTTGATAGATAATTCTGACCATTTTTGGGCAATGACCTCTAATGACCTCTAGATGACCTTTGACTCTACTCTTGAGAAGGGTAAATTGTGGGGAACTACCCAAGGACAACTACATGCAATTGCCATGAATATATGTAGAAACAGTGGCCAATTATGTTTAGGGTCAACATTTTTACCACACAGACACACACTACCAAAGCATTCCCTATGTGCTCTCTTGCAGATGACACAAAAAGAACTGCTGCTGTACCAAATGGCTAACTCTTATCATTTTAACACTGTTCTACTTTAAATATGTTTGATTTTGTTCTCAAATTATATTTAATTTGGATGTTTCTGGTTCTACTCCCATAAGTAAAACCCATTTTAGAGTATTGACTGAAATAATTTGACTTAAAATCCATTTCATTTTGTATCCAAGTATGGCATACACAAAAGTAGATCAAATCAATGATAAGCATACCTCTTTTGCTTCTTTCCTCTCTTTCTCCAATTTTCGTATCCTCTGCCTTTGTCTCTCATCCATAGACCCTGACTT
The DNA here is from genome assembly GCA_023653785.1 of Ophioderma brevispina. Lineage (NCBI taxonomy): Eukaryota > Metazoa > Echinodermata > Ophiuroidea > Amphilepidida > Ophiodermatidae > Ophioderma > Ophioderma brevispina. The sequence goes on from JAMKCH010061709.1 coordinate 94,992, forward strand.
GACTGTCCTACTAGTCATCAATCCTGATGACGTCATTGACATAGTGTCATTATCTCCAACCTCCATGGTCATGAATTGGTCCTCTAGGCTCATCTCTGTACCTGGACGACCTCGTAATGAGTCTACTTGGGATTTCAGATCTGAGACCTGTTTAAAAGAATAATTATGAACTTTTCTATAATATTTTGTGCATATAAGATAAATCACGTCTATATCCGAACTGACTGTATAAGGTGACATGCAATTTCAATTGGGTTAACATTCCAAATGGGTTAGTGTGCTAAATTGGGCAATTACGGTTCGTGATGCATTTCGTTAATCTCAACCACTACAGGAATTGTCCTAAATTGCAAAAAACACGACGAGGTGCTGTAGTTTCCCCCCCAAAAATGCCTCCTAGTGAGTTTTGGTGCTGTTTGGTCTAATACTTGTCACAATGTAATGTACGGTCAAAAATAATTTGGTTTAATTAGAATGATTTATGGTTAAAAGGACATGAAAAACAAATGAATTCATGATAGAGCAAGTTCATCGCATTGGGAGAACTACAGCAAACCTTGTGGTGAGTTTTCATTATTTGGGGACTCCCGTCATCACCCGTGAATCTGACGGCAACATGCGCAGTCAACCGGAAGTCATAATGCGATTATACTTTGTTACCATCCAAAAAAATAGGCGGGCCTAAGAACAGTGCGCTGATTATGGGATAATGTAGGTGCAAGGCAATGCAAGAGGACGCAGACTGTATAGTATGCGTGGAGCGCGCGATTCTGTGCAAAGCTTTAGTACATTTGGTTACTTTACTGCGAGAACGAATATCCTGCCCTAGTGGTGGTAATCAAAGTATATGCTTATTTAGTAAACTGTTCCTACCTTATTCTGTAAGTATAGTATATGCTGTTGCCCTGCCCCTCCATCACATAGGTGATGAGTAAGGTTGCATACTTGACTCCTTCACCTACTTCACTGTTCACACATTGTGTGCGATCTTCAGTTCTTGTTTGCAGTGTGTGTGTTCACTTGGTTCCTATAGTCTGACAGTTTGTTGGTGTATGCGCTAACTTATCCTGGGTGGTGGAATTTCAGTTTGCGGTTGTATCGGCTGCCGTTATAGAGGAACAAAAAAACAGAATCGGTAGTTACACAGTACATAAAACGTGGCGTATCTTGGGGGTGGTACTTCGGGGTGCGCCCCCCCCCCCCCCCCCGGGGTTCATGCCAAAAACATTGCAAAATCAGTCATGGTCGGGCATGAGAGGTCCTCCACCCCGGGGTCAACCGGGATATGCTGGTGCATAAATCAGAAAAGCAACGTAACCACAGATACTGCTGACCTTGGAATGTGACCCTTGTGACCTTCTTAAACTAGAAATGTTTTCAACCGACTTCAACTTTTCAAAAATGAAACTACTCGACCTCATTTTCAGCCTTCACAATTGAACCTCATGGTCTTGACCTTGAGTGCGGGCCTTTGACTCATTACATATGAAAGTTCTCATATTGTATCTATGACCCACCCTTGATTCCAATTTTATTTCAACATTTCAAATGAGTAAAGTTTATTTGCACTTTTTTACACAGACATACAGACAGACATACAGAAGACAAACATACACAGTAAAGAGCTTTTTCAATAGTCTTCTGTTCAGTGCGGTTTGAAATCCAATGCGAATGCATTTTCTTTTCCTCCATGTTTCCCCCCAAATCAAATTTATTATAATAAGCACTGCTGCTAAAAAAATTTTGAAACTTCTTTTTTTCCAGAGAATGAATTGTTTTCAATAACTGTATGTGTTTTCTCTGTCAATTTTCAACCGAATAATTTACAGCAAAGATTTTGCATATTTGGGTTGTAAAAATGTTTACCAACCCCAAAAATAATATAATAAATACTGATATTTCCAAGATAAACACATGCTGGAAAACATTATAAGCAGACCAGCTTTTAACAAAAAACACATATTTTAGCCTCATATCCTAATTAGACTCTTTTACTATAGTGCGCAGCCTCGGTTGAAAAAGGCCTTAGATTCTACCACCAGGGGCCGGAATAATAACATGTTTCCAATCATAGACTTAATTGATCATTGGATTGTGTAGTTTCATGAAATACATGATGACCAAAAATAAATGGTGGCAATTTGCCTAAACAACATTTTTTCCAAAATGGTCGCCATTTTAAAATGTAAGAGCGCTACTATGGTGTTTTAGTGTCGGAATGTATGTTCTGGCCTGGGTCAAGAGTTTCAGTATTACAATTGCCAAATTGTCTGATTCCTGGAATTAATACATGGCTATTTTCCAAGATGGCCGACAATCTCCGTCAAAAAAAAACCCGTATATTTCTTATATATAACCTCAAGAAGATTATTTTGGTGTCAAAATGAGTGTTTTCTGGGTCAAGGAGTTCAATAAAACTCTTCTCAAAAGTGTAGGATAAATATAAAAGTGATGTTTATTTGCATTTGTCACTTTTTTTCCAGGATAGCCCAATATTTTAAATACAAGTACCCAAGAGTTTAACTTACTGCAATGTCAGGCTTAATGTGGCAAAGTGGTAAAATATATTAACCCAGATGCTTGATAATTAATACCAACACAGAATCTTCAGTAACTCCTCCTTAGAACTTCCTAACTGCGCTTTATGGCCCCTATGAACGAAAACCCCAAAACATTGACTACCAATAGGTGTGCATGTGACCATGACCATTTAATTGTTCGAAATTCGGGGCCATTTTACTCTTAACATATCTGAAACAAACAAATAATAGTTTCTATTAAAGTAATACAGGCCTAAATATCAAAATTCCCATGCAATTCCCGATATATGTTTTGGGTGAATACATTTAGAGTAGTTAAGGTGTCACATTTTGGGTGTCACATTGGTAGTCCATGAATAACATGACTCACGACTGACAGTTTTGAGAATATTGCTGTTGAAATCCTTGAGCTAAAAACATCCACTTTGTCACCAAAATCGTCATCCTAGGTGCTGTATAGCACGAGGTTTAAAGGATTTTGCCTTATATATGTTAACTATCTTGGAAAATAGTGACGTATGAAAACTTCCATTGCTTTTATATTCATCTGACAGTTTTGTAAACAGTTTTATTGAACTCCTTGACCAAGAAAATTTTTAATTTGACACCACAAACATCTTCTTAGGCTATATAATAAGAAAGGTAAGGTTTGTGTCAATAAAATGTCCGCCATCTTGGAAAATATCAGCACATGCAACCTTTTATAGTTTTTGGAATAGTTTTATTGAACTCCTTGACCCAGAAAAAACATTTTTTACACCAAAATTGTCTTCTTAGGTGTTTTTGGCTTTAAGATGGCTTCCATTTTGGAAAATGGCGTCGTATACATATTGCCACCACTTTTTAATTTTGTTATCACCCGTTTTCATGAACTCCACATCCCTACGGTCAATTTTAGCTATGATGACAAATGTTATTATTCCGGCCCCGGTACCACACTCCTAAACTGGTTGATGCTGCAGCACTACTATGGTAAAATAGTCGTTTTGAAACAGTCATTTTAGCTTACCATTTTGTCCTTTTCCGATTCATCCAATGTTCTGTGATTTATCACATGTTTATTACTGCCACTTCTGTTTAACATACCATCTTGTGACTCAGCCATGAGCTGTATCTAAAACACAAAGCAAAACTTAGAAAATACATCTTGAAAATATGAAAGTACCTTTAGACTTAAAAAGATAAGAGATATTCTGAGAGTTAAACTTCTTAAAGGTTCATCATGAATGGGCATCCAGTTCAGCTTAAAAACAGCATTAAGTTTATGAGTCAAAGAAAACAGCAAAATAAGTTAGTAATATTATTTTATAATTTGTTTTCTTATCATCATTGATCAAGCTAAACTAATCATATGCCAATGTTAACTAATGGGCACCAGTGTCCTCACTGACTGATTTAGGTTGGCAGGGGCGGATCCAGGATCTGAAAAACATCAAAATTAGCGGGGGGCTGAAGGATGAAACTCGTCCAAAATGGGCTGATTTTGCAGAATTACCGGGAGGCGCGCGCCCCCTCCGCCCCCTCCCTAGATCCGCGCCTGCTCAAGGACTTAAAGGCACACTACCAAATCCTATACCTAGACCCCACCATTCATCTCATCAAACCTGAGATTTAGTATCAGATTAGTTAGTTAAACCAAAGTTTTAAATCCGGTTTTGTCCCCGCTAACGGGGGTGGCCGGATACACCTCAAACGCAGCGATGTGAGGATTTATTGGAGCAAAAGATAATTGATCGGATGCCCTTCCTGACGTCAATCCACAGTTTTCGGCAGTGGGCCTAGCCTTTGGGCAACCACGCCCATCATGCAAGGCAGCATGTGCTGGATGGCCGCCATAAGCTCGCCAGAGCTGACACCCTTGTAGGTAGATCTTCTTTTTCATTCTTTCCCATTAGATCCATACCTCCCTCTCAGCATCTCTGACTTTTCTCAGGAGTTGTTTCACTTTGGTCCTCTCACTTTCAAGCTCTGCCGTTAGTTCTCTATTCTTTTTAGATAACTCCACTATCTTAGTAGCAGCAGTATCACTTGCAACACCAGTTCCTGAAATGGAAATATAAAAAAATAAGATACCTGACAAACCTCCACTATATATATGTTGTTCTAAGGTAATGAATACTTATAATGAATACTTATTTACTTTTATGCCTTCTACTCATAGCCCACCTAAACGATATTTTGGGTGATCTTTGTACTATTTTTCAAAAAAGTATTAAATTCGGACAAATTGCTTACTATTCTGACCAAAATAAAAACCTTTTTGAGATCTGTAACTTTTTAGGATGTTAGTGATGATGAACTTATTCTTATAGCAAATGCTGCGATGTGAGTTTGAAGGTGTATTTCGTGATTCCAGCACCTTCAGTTTTATTCATTGTTCACTAGATATCATTGAGAAAAGCATATTCATAACTTTTTAGCTGATCCCGACTTTGCGGTTTTGTGTTATGAGCAAATGCTCGTTTCCCACGGTCCCATAGGCCACTGTGCTTTAATTTCTGTCCGTTTCCGGACAGAAAATACGAAATTGTGAATTTCTTACAGACACAATCGAATTTGCATTTAAGATTTGGCACACATGGATTACTAATGTTAACGGTTCAGATGATATGAAATCTCAACTTTTTTGAGGTAAGTCAGGGGGAGGAGGCTGTGGATCACGAAATGCACCTTTAAAACAACCAGAATTTGGAATTATGTCACTGCCAACCACACATAGGGGTCTACATGGGTTGCCAAATTAACAAGGCTGTCGCCGTGTCGCGATTTAAGCGCACTTGGAGTGTCGCGGTTCGCTTTTTAGCCCCAGCTCAACGTGTCGCGTGTCGATCTTTATATTGTGTGCCATCGGATGTCGATCATTTATTGGCATCGCATTTTGGATTTTTCTGCCTACAAATGGGTCCAGGAAAATACGCATTTAGAGAGCGCTATTGCCGATTTGTTGGCAACGCTCTGTTTTTTTAGAGTATGATAAATTAGCATTATTTACTCCAATTTGAGCTGAAAATGTGGAGAATCAGTTAGAATCCAGTTGCGATAAAATCCCGGGATAACATTTAACTTTATCAAATCGTCACATGTCACATCATCGGAAACATACCGGTTAAGTACGTACAGTACCTCTGTTTTAAGAAATCCTCTTGCATCGCCGTCTTAAAAAAACGTTGTGCATGGCATGAATAATTAATCATCGCCAGTCTTTGGAGCTATTTTGGGTACAATTTGAATAATGTCTGATAATGTTTAGAGTCTAAGCCTTAGGCTTTGTGTAAACATGGTGTAAAGGACGAGCAACGAACAAGTTTGCGAATGTGCACCTGGTCGATGTATTTTTTTTTTTTTTTTTTTTTCCAACCAACTTCAGTTTTATTCATTGTTCACTAGATATCATTGAGAAAAGCATATTCATAACTTTTTAGCTGATCCCGACTTTGCGGTTTTGTGTTATGAGCAAATGCTCGTTTCCCACGGTCCCATAGGCCACTGTGCTTTAATTTCTGTCCGTTTACGGACAGAAAATACAAAATTGTGAATTTCTTACAGACACAATAGAATTTGCATTTAAGATTTGGCACACATGGATTACTAATGTTAACGGTTCAGATGATATGAAATCTCAACTTTTTTGAGGTAAGTCAGGGGGAGGAGGCTGTGGATCACGAAATGCACCTTTAAAACAACCGGAATTTGGAATTATGTCACTGCCAACCACACATGACCCATGGATGACTTCTGACCTCACATGTGTTGAGGTAGTTTCCAAGCTCCACTCCCCAAGTATCTTTGAAATTCATCAACATATAGGCCTTCAATAACTAAAAAAAGCAGGGTTTACATATTTTGCACATAATACTTTCAGCAGGGACAAAAAAGCCTATTTTATTTATTTTTTTTTAAAGACAACTGCACAGCTAGAGAATTATTGTACAACACCGTAATTCCCTTTTCACAATCCCATATTCCTACCTGCAATCGCCTGCCTATCATCATCTCTTTGTCTCTTCAACTTTCTTATTTCATAATCTCTCTCGCTCAACAGTTTATACAGACGACCACTCTCATCTTTTAATTCCTGTTTGAAAATATATAATACTTGTATGTTTATTATTGATAAAAGACAGCTAAAATGTATGAGTAATAAATAAATCTATGTCCATTATTAAAATACAGTACTGTGAATCATTCAAAAGAGTCAGGTGCTCGCCTAAAATAATAATAATACCATGTTACACAGCTCTAAATTTAGTGATACACAGAGTCTTTACACTGAGAAAAGCCTACTGCATGACTGCTTATAGAATATAATAGAAATTCTTATTCAGTGGGCGGGGTTTAGTAAGCAAACACGCAATATCATTGGTTGTTGCCTATCTTATATGAGACGATATTAGATAGTGCGTCTCCGCGCAAGTGTTTACGCGCGCGTGTATAAGGTTACGCAGTGCACGCAGGTAGTACGGGTTGGTTCATTTTTTACAGCGGGGGAATATTTTTTTTTTTTTTTTTTTTTTTTTTTTTAAAGACAACTGCACAGCTAGAGAATTATTGTACAACACCGTAATTCCCTTTTCACAATCCCATATTCCTACCTGCAATCGCCTGCCTATCATCATCTCTTTGTCTCTTCAACTTTCTTATTTCATAATCTCTCTCGCTCAACAGTTTATACAGACGACCACTCTCATCTTTTAATTCCTGTTTGAAAATATATAATACTTGTATGTTTATTATTGATAAAAGACAGCTAAAATGTATGAGTAATAAATAAATCTATGTCCATTATTAAAATACAGCACTGTGAATCATTCAAAAGAGTCAGGTGCTCGCCTAAAATAATTAATAATACCCAGCGCGATTGCATGATGCATTTTTAAGCAGCGTGTTACACAGCTCTAAACTTTAGTGATAACAGAGGTCTTTCCAATGAGAAAAGGCCTACTGCATGAATGATAGAATATATAGAAATTAAAAGTTTATTAAGATAATTTCTGCTCATTATGTACTTCGCCATAAAAAAATTCAACATAAAGGGGGCTTGGCTTAACCTTGCATTCAACGTTTTTCCCAACATCAGATACAGAATAACGACTTTTAGATTTCAGGGTTATGCTGGTGCAAATGCATAATAGGCAAATGATAACTTTTCACACAAGAAACAAGATGTGGAAAGTTAAGCATTATGCCTATATGACTCGGCACCTGTCATAAGCTGAATATTAAAGGTCGTAATTATTGCCCGTTAAATGATCTGCCATCATTCTTTTTCTTAAAATGGGATTTATAGTGCACCTAGCCAAATGCAAAAAAAGGCCTACTGGTACTGGTATGTTGATCCTTACTGCAGCCGCCTGAGTAAACTAGGATGAGTGCGAAAGGCGTTCAGCCACAGTGCACAGTAAAAGTAGATGAAGAGGCAAAAAACTGGAAGCCAAATCTCAACAAAAACAATCAAAAACAGACCAAATGTGCCCTATATACAGGAGGGCAGGAATGCCGTTTACTCAATTTGCTGCCGACAAGGAAGCATAGTATGATGGCGGGTATAGGGATGATTCTCTAAAGCGAACGAGGCAGTAGAGTGGTGACCACTTGAGAGGAAGGTTATTCCAAACACGTATGGCCCTTGGGTAGTAGGCAAAATTGTAGAGATCTGAAGTTGTAGTTGGGATCTGGTACTTAAATTGATGATCATTTCTTGAAAATGTATGTAGCTGGACAACACATGTGGGAACTGGATATTGAACAAGGGTGTTGGTGAATTGACGAACATTACTTGTGTGCCACTGAAGGACGTCTTACATGAAGAGGCTCCCATCAAGGTTGTGAATGAGTGATGAAACACTGGTCGTCCTGCGATAATCAGCACACACAAATCGTGCTTCTGCTCTCTGAACTTGCTCGAGCTTGTCCACTAAAGTTGTTGTATGTGGGTTTCAAGTCTCTGATGAGTATTCGAGGCGCGGACGATACGAGGGAATCATAGGCCTTTCTTGACGTCTTTTGAACAAGGAGTAATGTTATGCGTTAGGAGGCCCAAGGTGCTGTTAGATTTTTTGATGATGTGGTGGTGACAAGAGTGTTCCAGGGAGAGATCACTTGCAAGGGATAGGCCAAGATAATAGTGCTGATCAACAATAAGCAAGATGCTGGCCAAGGATGGTGTATTGGAAGAGAATCGGCGACCTTTTGCGTGCAATTTGAAGGACAGCACATTTTTTGATTTGAATTCCCATCAGCCAATCCACAGCCCACTTAGCCAGGGTCTGCAGGTATTTTTGCAGAATTTGGTGCTCTTCTGGGTTTTTATTTCTCTATAGATGATGCTGTCGTCAGCAAATAATGAGGATTTGAGATGGGATTGTGTCTTGTATGGGTTGATATACAATAAAATAGTGCAGGGCCCCAAAAAACCGATCCCTGTGGTACGCCCGATGTTACATTCCCCCCAGATGAGAGTGTTCTACCATTACAGAAAACTGCATGTTGGCGAGAAAGAGAGAAAGTGTGATTCAAGCGGGAGGAGGGTTGACCTCTAATCCCGTAAAAATCCAACTTGGCGGATAAGAGCTGATGGGAAACCTTGTCGAACGCCCTTAGAGAACTCTAACAAGATCACGTCGGACTGTCCACGATGTCAAAGTGTGGATGCCCCAGTAGGATGAAGTAAAAGCTGGGTAACTGTGAAGTCGTTATATTGAAGCCATGCTGCGAGCTCAAGGAGGGATGTTATGCTGGCTCAGACCTGTGCTACATGATCAAAAATAATATGCTCCAGCACCTTACAGCATAGGCAGGTCAAGGAGATTGGGCGATAGTTTGCAGGATCGGAGTTTGCACACCTTCTTAAATATAGCTGTTTCAAGGCTTGTGTCTCCACTTGAATAGAGCAAAAGGAAAGTCAGGGCAGCAGGAGCGAGCTAAAACACAACCAGACTGGAGTAATCTGCGGGGGAATTCATCGGGGCCGCTGGCCTTTGATGGATTGAGGGGCTGCAGTTGGTTCAGGACACCTTCTTGATGATTAACAGAGAGTAAGGCGGGAGGATGCGGAGCTGTTACCTTGTTGGTATGTACCTGGTTGTGGAAAGGATTGAAGACAGACTCAAAGTGTTTGTTTAGGCCTGGCTTTATCAAATCCGTTGACATAGTTTGGTCTGAGGACGTAGTTGCTGGAATCCTAGGTTCTCAGCTTTGCAGGATGAGTTTAACATATGACCTGAATGTTTTCGGTCTCTCTGTCAAGCTTCCTCCAATCACTCATTGATGTAGTTAGGTGGGCCTTTTGAGTATTCGTAGGCTGGTTCTATATTGTTGAGTTATGCATTTGGATGATTGAATTAGACTATTTTTGCAAGACATATAGTTACGATCACCGCTTCTCATTTTCCTTTTGATAGATGGAGTTATCCATGGCAGGCGTCTTTTGCCACTTTTAAGCTTGGAGGGAACATATTTGGCCATGAGACTTTGAAGTTTATCGCGGATGATTTGCCCGTTTTCATCCACAGAATTTTAGTTGATCGTTTGGATGAACTCAGCACTAAATCCTGGGGTCGTCTCAGTTGAGTCCATATTTGCTTTATCAAAATTTGTAAAACATTGTACGGCAGTTGTTTTTGGGGTTTGGGGTTATGTTTATATTAAAGAGCACGATGCCATGATCTGATATAGCCAGGTTTAACATCAACATTGTCAACAAGTAGGGCATGAGTGACAAACCAAATACAAGCACCGCTATTGGAGACTGGACGGTTGATTTGTTTGAGTTGACCAAAGGAATACTCTAACCAAAAAGTTTCAAAAATTTGGAATGAACAAGATGCTGTTTCGGGATTGTGGTTAGACCATGAGGACCAATCAATGTCGGCTAAGTTGTCAATCCCCACCTATAACAAATATTTGATGCGCACGGGGAATGTGCTACTCAAAAAGCATGAGATGATTTTGAAAGCTCTGTCAAATTGCGTTACTCTTATGAGCTGCACTGGGCCCATAATAGCTTGCAATAAACAAGGGCTTTGGAGGAACCAGCATCATTTTTCTTCTTATCTTTTAGATTGATTCACTTATCCCAATTTTTCCATATTCTCTTTTTTTTTGGTTTTAAATTGAAGAGGGCCATATGATTTCGCATCCAGTTTCCAAATCGGGGCAAGTCAAGAGATATTATTAGGTTATCTTTTGTCTGCAATAAAAAACACACCTCCCGAGTGTGAGTCCGTTCTTGCCGGAAAGAGAAAACGGTGGTTTGTTATGTTGTTTGTTGTGTTTCGTAGATTATCGGGAGGAAAAATGAGTAAGTTGGCTAGGGCTGTCAATTTTGGAATCAAAGCCCAAGATTAGGTCAGGTTAGGCTGCCTCAATACTGCATGAAAGGCAGCGTGCTTAGAACGGACTCTTCAGACTGTTGCAGTTAATAACCATCCCCTTTATGCCAGTTTTGCGATTTTTTGGTGGTAAGACATCGGTTTTAACACTGTGGGGAGTGTGGGTGGTAGAAGTTGTTGGCTGTGTTGGTATATCAGAATTAAGGATCTCTGAAGATGACAAAACAGAGAATGCGTTTGAACAAATAATGGAGCTGTGGCCAAACAAGGTGGTACTGCAAAATTGGACACCCACACTGATAACTATCCAGAGAAAGAGTTGGAATTTTCACAAAGATTTTGATAATTTGAGGAGATATGCCACAGCAACTAGGTGCACCAAAAATTGCAAGATCACAAAGGGAGAGGCAGTAGCATCTTCAGCGACCTCAGTCTTACATATACCACATGGACTCTGGTGTGTTTTTGGCCCGGTAGACTAAATTGGCACTTAAAGGTGCACGAGAGATTTAAAGTCAACCAATATTTTCTGTGATATGTAGTGGGTTCATTAGATAGCGCTCAAAAGACTCCCTACATTTTATTGTGGGTACCGAAATAACTTAAAATGAAACAAAGCGATGGTGTGATAGGCGCATATTTTCAATGGAAAAATAGTCCGCCAGAATTTCGTATTAGCTAATATACGAAATTAGAAATTCAAAATTTTTGTACCAAAGGACACAGTTCTCAGCTTTAGATCCTTACAGTGTTGAATATTTCTGATATAAAGCTTACACCAGTGCCAAAATCAGAATTTCAACATTTTTTTCGGGACCACCTGTAATTGAAAATCTCTCGTTGCACCTTTAAGAGTGATAATAATGAGGAGGGTGGTGGGGTTATTAGATTTAAATTTTCCACACTCAAGTGTGCCATGTTACGTTTTGGAGTAGCTCTTATTCCAACCGCACAATGACTCAATCATCAGGGAAAAATGTGAAGTCATTTGAAATTTCATCTTGCCCAACTCATTACTAGAGTTGGAATGGATAGGGGCAGGAGTCTGCATATCAATATAAGGATTACAAGTTGGTAAGTGGTTTGTAAATTAGTTAGGCTTGGATGTTATACCTAACCATACGTTTGGACGCCGCTGGGTAATCCATGACGGGGGATAAGTTCAAAGAAATCGCGATGCCATGCAACAATCACGTTGGTACCACCAACCAAATGTAGAGTTAGGTTCATGGTTGATGCTTTCACATGCGAGTGAACATCGGAACTGGATCAGTTTATTAAGATGTATCATGAATGATGATCGTGCAAAAAACATTTTGCAAGAGGGTGCATTTAATACCACTACTGTATGGCCTTTTAATTGATGTACATAATGAATGGTATCACAATAGAATAAATGATCTACCGGATTAGTCCAGACATGTTTACAATTGCTCATGTGTGTATAACTGTCACCTGTATGCATACGTAGGCTCTACTGTATGCGTGCACACTATGGCTGGAATACGGGACTGGGTGAAATTACAAAGTGACTCAAAGTCACTCAAAAATACGACATAACAGTCAAAACCGAATCATATAGATCACTTGGTATCAAATGGCCCAGAAATCTATGTTATAGAGGGAGGATGGAAACAGAAAAAAGAAAAGTAAAATTGGAGAGATTTAATCAACTAAATCTAAGAGGCAGAGAAATTTTGCAAACCCGGTGGCTTGTGACTCATATCAGAGCACGTTAACAAAAATTATGATCAGGTGCATCCTGAATCATCACATATGGCAATCGTACAGAGGTACAGCTGTGAGCTAGATGAGATACCGTTATCAGCATACTCACGATAGCCAGGACATGCTTCCCCCGTTAACCCATGGGCAGTGTGGACAACAAAAAGGTTAGGTGCAGCATCAGAGAGAAAAACGTAGCCCAATTTGATTCTTACCATGATTTCGGCTAAAACAAAATATCACTACTACCCACAACCCCCACAGAAAATATCACATTGAGAGCATTTTTTGTGTGTTAAAAAGTAGCCCGATTGGGTAATGTGTAATTGTTGGCAACACTGCCCATGGGTCGAAAAGGCAATAATCAGCAAGTTTCTTGTTGCTTGTTATAGGATTCTTGAAATTTCAACAATTTCTATGGTTTCACTACGACTGTGCCAAAAAAAACTATACAAGCACAAATTAATTTTTTGACCAAAAATTTAAGTCATTCAACTGGCGTTTACTGATTATTTTTAAGAGGGTTCCAGCTTTCATGATGATTTTTAGGTGGTGTTTAATTTGGGGGTCTGGTTCATGAGTTATGTAATATCTGAGACAGTTGATTGAAAAACCGTTGGGCCAGTTTGGCTATCCTGAGATCAACAAAATTGGCATTGCAAATCACTTCAAGGACATTCTTATTGAAAAAATAAAAAGTAGGTATGAAGTGACTGTCTTGGGATATAACATTAATGTATAATAAATACATGTAGCATTGGTAAATTGCAATTCCAAACAGTCTTGATGTCTCTAAACTTTACTACAGTTTCAAGCCAAAGGTTAAACCATTAAAAAAACACCATTGTTGAAAGTAAACTGAGACTTTGAACACAACCATCTTCTTTATTACTCTTTGTTGAAACCACTGCGGTTAGTAATCATATCCTCCATGCATTTGGGAGGCAGGGGGGAATAGGGGAAGGTAAAATTGTCCCTCCACATTAGGCATTGTCCACACATTTGTCCCTCAACAGACTTGTAGGCTGTTACATAAGTTTCAGCAGTCAAATTCCCCAAATTTCCATGAATTTCATGATTATTGTCCCCCTGAGAGTGAGTCCCTCATTTCACCCACAACATAATAATGTTTGGTGCTTTCACTGAAAAATAATATATTGATAGTTCAATGCATGATAAATACATTCACTCTGATCTGTACAATATTCTTTTGTTTGAAAAGGGTTTAATCCCACAATGATGCTACATGCTAAATACCTTTAGTTTCTTGAACCTTCAGGTGAAACTGGCCCAAGTGGTATTTTATCCTTTGTGTTCAACTGACAAGATCTCCGCTTAGGGTCCATCAAATTGGATGGAATAAAAGCGAGGATTTAGCTTAGGATCTTGTCTAACAAATAAAGTCAAAATATCTAGTTTTATTGGGACAGTTTGTATATGATGTAGAGATTTGAAAAACACTATGCTACATGTAGTGAAAGCTGTGCCTTAAACACAAAATTTAAAAAATCTAAGTTCTAAAATCTGGGGTATTTTTTAAAAGATATATGCACATTTTTTTTGTTTTAGTTTCTTAAGGTGGAATTTACCAGTCATCACCAGATATGACGTGCATTGTACATACATTTATATTCCTCGGCACTCTCTGTTTCAACACATAATGAATACAAAATTTAAAGAGAGCGAGAGAGAGAGAGAAAATGTCACTTACCCTGATTTGCTCTGTGAGATGCCTGTTGAGTTCTTCATCATACAAAACATCATTAGGTATAGGATCACTTAACTGAGAAAGAACACAAATTAAGACAACATCTTAGATACCACATAACCCAACAGATGATATGTTACAAGATGCACACTACACACAACTAAGCCAAAAACCAACTCAATGCTGAGCTGCTTTTATATGTATTCACTATTTATTTAGCAAAAAGTTTCATCTCAATACAAATTTTCAACTCGCCCGTTACGTAAGCAATATATATTGTCAACTAGAAATGTCAAAAAATGTTTTACTTGGAATTGCATGAACAAAAATCCAGGGGAAGGGGGTTAGGGGGCATTTGTATTCAAAGGTGGATATGATGCATGAACAACAAAAAAACACTTAACAAGGCGAACTCGGATTTACGCGATGCGTAAAATATGTCCCCGCCGAATGTCGCGATCACTAACATGCGAAAGTGCAACTGCAATGTATGAAGTCTTCAATATGAATCCCAAAAATGGTTACCTTTGGTAAAATGACTCAAGAAATCTTAAAATTAATCTGGCAAAAATCCCTTAAAAATCACTAAATTTGGTAAAAATATGATAATTTATTCAATTTGGCAACACTATTTTTGAAAAAAATCATGTGACCACATTTTAAATTTGGGCCCCGTACGAGGTCTGGAAAGGGGCGAAACACTGAATTTTACGCATTTTCACATTTTCCAAGAAATATAAACAGGCTGGCAACCCAAAAGACTGACCCACGTGCTGCAACCATAACTAAAAAAAACTTTCAATGAAAACATGGGTACTACATATGTTAATACCTTTGTTGCTGAATTTTGCATATTAATTAGCTCATTTGCATATTTAATTTTCCTGAAATACGCACAAAATCTAATCAGGTCGAGAACTCCTCAGCCCGCTTCCTTCCACTAAGTTACATCATTATACGCCTTAAGGAACTCCAGAAAACTTGTACAAAGCCTTGTGGAAAAATTTTCATAAATTATGCAAATTAGATACTTCATTAACATATTTTACACCCAAAATCTAACCAGGTCAAGAACTCATCAATCCGCTTCTTTCGCCCAAGTTACATCATCGTAGCCCATACGGAACTCCAGATAAATCGTACACAATATGGCCAAATGTTGACATTTTCTGTACAATATTGACCTTTTTCTCCCTACCCCCTGAGAGACCCAGGGGAAGACCCTGGGGGAATGAATTACATGGTGAGTAGGGGGTTTCCCCTCCTACAATATACCAAATTTTGGCTACTCTAGCTCATCCAGAAAAAAGATATGCCCAAATGTTCCAGGGTTAACATTTTTATCATGGACATACGGACATACATACGGACGGAGCCCAATTTATAGTCCCCTCCCGCAGGGACAAAAAGGGTCCTTTTTTTCCAACAGGTGATGTATGCACGTACATTGATTAGGATGTCAAAAACAGCAAAATATGGAAAAAAGGGCATGTTTTTCCATAACCCTGAAATTGTGATGTACGTGTTTAGGGTATGTAATACTCAAATTAAGCAG
>JAMKCH010061710.1:0-11239 GCA_023653785.1 Ophioderma brevispina
GGACTTCCTAAAGGGCAAGCATGAAGTGTCTGTAGTAAGCTCTACCACATCTGACAATCTGATCTCCAAGTCTACAAAACTTGCCTTCTTCCAGAACTTACGTGTAAAGAAAAGGGGCACCAAGATAACCTTTACGACACCATATACGAGGCCTCTTAAGAGAGTGCAGATCATCGCCTGACAGAACACAAAACATGGGCTCAAGTATGGTGACATCCCTTCCATCTCCTAACATTGACTCGTTGAGTTCGCCATACCCCATATACCCTTCAACTATATACAAATGTCATCACAAAAGACATCGGGCAAGATTTAGAATGTCTGCCTAATCTTTATATGAGAAACAAGACTTCCTGGAATAAGGTTTTGAATTCCATCTCATTTTCGACTGCATAAGTCTATATGATGAACGCATTTGGAAATAGACTAGATCCTTGAAAGAGCATAAATTTATTTGATGCATTTCAGTGTTTTTGTCACCAATGGTTGAGGTTTCTCATGTTTTGACAGAGGTTGCATTTGTACCTACGGAAAATGGCACGTTGGGAAATAAAAAATGAAAGTTCAGGTTTCCGATATCTTTCTGCATCAGATCTGGTGTAGGCCTTTCTTTTCCGCAAATAGCTTCAATTCTTGAGGTAACTTTGATGAAAGCGGATAAGTTCTTATAACGAGATGAATGATGCCCCAAACGCCATATGGTAATTATGAGAACACTCTTTTACAAAAAAATGCATTCCTAATTTGATTTCTTGCCACACAACAGCCATTAAGGTATTATTTTAATTTTGGCCGCAATCCGAAAGGTGGAAGACCTTATTGCCATTGCTGCGGTCATCGCATTAAAAAGTGAAACTTTAAATTTTAATGACAATATTCACTCAGCTTTCCAGAAAGAAGAGTGAGGAGACTCAACTCTTCTTGACTCCTCACAATTATACATCAAGAAAATACACAGAGAGTATGAGATTTGCGCGGTTCTTAAAATGTCCAAACTAAACCTTTTTGAGCCAGGTGTATGCTTTAATCAGATGAGACCATAACAGATTCACCAGGAGTTTAGATCTCTAACTCATTACCCCATCACTATCTAGCTACGTGAATGTTTTCCATCTACGCAACCGGTCTGTCTGCAACATCCGCTGGAGCTCTGCGAAACCCGGCTACCTAGGCGTTACCGGTGGACTCAAAACCTTCCCCCCTTCTTATAAGATTCATTAAGAACGTAACATTATGTGTGAACCCGGTGAGAGCCTCTTCCCATGGAGGACTGACTCCTCAAGACTGCCAAATCTCTCTGCAGAACTTTTTATCAATATGACTGCGCTGATGTTCTTAAATTAAATGATCTCATTGTAACTACAGACTGGGATATGTTTTTTCATAACGCCGGCCCATGAATCATGTTATGAACTCTTTCACACGAGACTTTTTTCTCAATTTAATCAATCTATTCCTAATATATACAAACAAACGCAAATTCAACCATGGTTCTCAGAGACCTACACGCTTAAGTACTAAAAAACAAAAGCTTACTCAGATCTAAGCGACTGGTAACGCAAACTGACTGGGATTCGTACCGTGGTTTGTTAAATAATCAATTTTCCTATGCTAAAAAACAGGCTTATAATTCGCACTGGGAAGCCAAATTTGAAAAGAATGATAATTTGAAGAGCTTTTGGTCTTTTGTTCGCTCCCAACGTGCTGAACCAGATTCTCGTTCTTTTGTTATTGATGGCGCCCAGACATCTAATCCTTCAGTTATAGCTATGGCTTCAACCAGCTGTTTGCCAGTTATTTACAAATTCTGATGTCAGGGAGATCACATCACCTGAACTTGATGTTCCTTACCATAAGTCACAATAATTATCACATGACATGGTGTTAACAAAAAATTCAAGCCTTTGTCTCCTGAATAACAGCAGTTAGTCCTGATGAAATATCATGCCGTATGCTTAAACTGTGTGCTAATTCCATCAGCCCTGTGCTTACTCTTATTTTCAACTTATCATTTTAGTGTACTATTCCATCTTGTTGGAAGACAGCAAATGTTGTGCCTGTTTATAAATAAAGGTAATCGGTGCGAACTAAAAAAACAATCGCCGATCGCACTCACATTATTTGTCAAAATGCTGGAGAGCATTGTTTCTGACCATATTCGATGTCACCTTTTAGATAATGGTCTTTTGTATTCAGGGACACCAGATGATTTTTCCCCAGGTAAATCTTGTTCCACGACGCTGTGTGAAGCTATCTGCGAGTGAAATAGGATTCTTGATCGTCGCACATCTCCAACCCCACGTGAGTGATTAATTCCTGTCGATATTTAGTCGCGCTTTTTTCTTTGATTCTAATCTCATGCAGTTCTTTTGGAAAGCTCCCACGGCACTTATGGTGTCAGAGGTCCCCTGTTGAACTGGACCTCTTCTTTATTTCCAACCGTAGACAAAGAGTGGTTTTTCGCAGCAAAAGTCGGATTTTGTTTTGGTGTTATCTGGTGTGCCCCAGGGGCTCTGTATTGGGGCCACTGCTTTTTAACATTACACAAACGATCTTCACCTCCATTTAATTCCAAGGTTGGGAACAGTATGCTGGTGTTATTTTCGCGCACGATTAAAGTAATCATTTGATATGAAGTAATTACTTCAAAAATGTGATTTGAATTATCACTCGATTGGTGCGTCAGAGAAAACAATGCTCTTCAGTTTAAAAATCCACAGAAATGTCAAGTAATGTCTATATGTCGTCGCACAATCCAAACGATTACCCGTGTATTTGGTTTCAACTACCACAGCTGTCAGAAAGCAGCCCCAGCCTCTAGTATCCCGGGTGTTCAGGTATCAGCCGATCTAACCTGGACTACGAAAAACAGGTATCCAATGTAACAATAAAAGGCAACCAATAAATTTTTTCTTAGAAAATGTTTTGTAACAAAACCCCCAAAAATTCCTGCTAACTTTGTATCGTGCACTTGTTTTACCCATCATTTATTTTTGTTCCCCAGTTTGGTTTGTGTACCGCAAAAAAATACATTAATAATCTGGAACGTATTAGAGGAGATGCCACAAGATTTATTCTGGGTCAAAGAAGGGGGGACCAATCTTAAAGGCATCGTTTTTTAATTCAGCTTCAAAACTCATGATTTGTCTCTAGCAGAAGAAAATATTTGTCAATTTTGTGTGTTGCAATTGTATTTTAAAATTACCGCGTTTTTGTTTGGCAACTGGACTGTCAATGTCCGTCAATCCGACAAACTTCTTTTTATTGACCCGCATTACACCAAAAAAGAACGCCTATAAATACACCATCAGTGCACTTTTCCTCGCATTTGGGCTGAGCCTTCCAATTTGTCAGGATCAATTTCTTTTAACCAACATGAATTCTTTCAAGGACCACCTTAAAAATAATCTGTTCAAATGGGCATTGAAGAGCAAGAGCTGGACTCTTAAATATTTTTATTGTAATTGTATTTTATATTCATGTACTTCTATGTAACGTGTGCAATAATATGTTTTATTTTATTGTCGCAGTGGGTTGGAGGGGTCAACCCTTTTGGATGATAGTGATTCGTTGCTCCTGATTCCTTCTGGCTGCCCACTGGGTCAGTGGTTTTTATATTCTTTCTCACTCTTATTTATGCCTTGCATTACTATGCATTTTGCTGTGGTATTTTAGCAGATATGTAAATAAATAAATAAATAAATGGGCTGAATGGCGAGTCTCAACAGTTTCAGGAACCGGGCTGGATCGGGACTGGGGCTACCTCGAAGCAGATCAGGATAACTGTTGTGGTTGTGGAACAAAGCCACGGACAATAGAGTATCTCTTGGTAGCTCTTGGTCTGCCCACTGTTGGAGTAATGCATGCACAGACAAGGACTTCGCCGAATTCAATGAAGCAGTCAGATGTTGTACTAGTCGTCTCTGACTTTAGAGCATATTTGAGAACTACCGTGTTTGGATAAGAAGAAGATCTAGCTATATGGCTGTATTTGATCAATACAAAATAATAATAATGGTATTTCGAGCAGAAGATGAAGAATAATTAGACATTGTTTTGTCTGGAAAATTGGACAAATTCATGTCACGATGTAACGGGGACACCATGTGATATAAATCAAGCTTTAATTTAAGTCATGTATACGATATAAATGTGACATAACATTCAAAGAGGAATTATAGTGTACCAAAAATGGTGTAAATAGGAAGAAATGTGTCACGATGTAACAAATGTCACACCTGGGGACACCATGTAACATCGTGACAGCAGCTGAATACATTATTCTATAACATTTGAAGCAAACTTTTCAGTTTTAGAGAACTTATTTTGACCCAAATGTTCAGTTATTTTAGTAAAATTAAGCTAATATGTAAAATTAAGTAGCAAAGAGGTTATCGATGTAACAGGGGACACCGAGGTCCAACTTCATGAAATGACCCATATTCCATTTAACAGTACTTCTCCTATGCATTAATTTCACACCAAATTTCTTTTTCACTTGTACTACTAGTGATTCATTTCATTAAATGACAAATTACCTTTCATCAATAATATTAATCCCAACATCAAAACCCAAGTATAAATGATAAAAAATAGGATTTCTCCCAAATTAAGCCTTCTTACCTAGATTTATGATTCATGTGCACACAAATACCCTTTGATCATCCATGAATAGGTTTCCATCAATAATATCAATTCCACGACGAAATATCCATAAAATTGCACCAAATTTAGCCAGTTTTTCACCTAATTTTTTGATTCACGTGAACTCTACAGTTTGATTATCGTTAATAATTAACTACCTTCCATTTGACACCAAAACATATCAATGGCTTGTCAAATACTAGTCAGGGGGCACACGTCAACTACTTCAGAAGCTTTGACAAGTCTGAGAAATGACCGCCAAAATGGTAAAAAAGCTATAAAAATAAAATAGTCGTGTATAAAGTGTTTCAGAAAAATTGATTAAGTCTGGTTTTCAATGTGGACCTTATTGATTAACCCATATTCAATTGTTTTCAACCTAATATCAAATTCTCATTGCCTTTTTTTCCAAAATGGTAGCCAAAATGATAAAAAAGGAGTTGTTTTCAGCTTCATGTTAAATTCTCAGTCACAGTTTTCAATGATAGAGGGCGCTTGTTTCAAAATGGTGGCCAAATTGATTGGAAAAATATACTCTAACAAATACAATAGTCATGGTTTAGGAACAGCATCTTCCTGGTAAGGTCTTCCATGTTAGCTTGATCCATAGGTTAGAACGGGGGCTCAACTAGGAGACACAGGGCCCTGTTCAAGTCCCATGCTTGGACAAGCGACTTCCTAGGAGGACACTCGTGAAACATTCTCTTCAAGAGTTCATTCAGGACAGGTGATTTAGACACTGTAAATCCCTCTGAGAAGCCATGATGGACAGAGAAGCTGCTGCCAGTGTGGCGGCTTCTCATGGACGCTTGAGCTGGCCCCTTGTTGCTTGAAACCCATGTGAGGAACTCATGCTCTACGTCCCAAGAGCACTTATATAGGGATAACTTTGTTGTCTGGGCACCATGCGTGGTACTTCCTGATAGGACATTGTAAGGTTCTTCTCGTTGAAGGGATTTGCTTTGGCCTTTCCTGCCAAGGCAGCAGCCTCTTCAGAAAGGCATGCTGTCGTGTAGGATCTTGATTAAAAGTCGTCACACTCAGGTGAAGGGTCTGAATTGTTGCTAGAAGAACTTGAGTCTTGCCCGGGTTTCATCAAGAGGTCTATCCTCATCGGGGGTAAAAACGCGTTCCACCACCGTGAGCGGGAAGTACTTACGGGAAGCAAATCTGTCTGGGCCAGTGTGGGCTATTAGAAGAATGTTGGGGCCCGCTGATCTCGCAGAGCTCTCCAGCACCCTCGTATCTCGCTATCGGGGAGAACGAGATCTGTCCCATGTGATTCGTCATTGCATCCATGGCGAACGCCATCTTGTCCGCTCCCCAGGAACTATGTCGGGAGCTTGGTTGTTCCCGCCGCTGCAAAAAGGTTGATTAGAAGCCACTCGGAATCTGTTGAGACCACCTTGAACACTGTTGGTTGAGGGCCATTCCCACCGACAAGCCATGACTGGGTCGGGGCATGGATGGTGTTTTGCACTTCTCGAACAGGGGACCCGCTAGAAATGTTGCATGCTCCAGGGAGATGGACGCCTGGAGATCGAATTCCTGTGCACTGGCACCATATCAAGCAGCTTGATTCAGGGGCGGCAGCAAGGGGTGGCAGGGGGCGGTCGCCCCTCTGAGGAGTTCAACAATTTAGTAAAAAACAGGGGTGGTTTACGCAATAAATTGCGCAAAAATTAGGGGTTTTAACCAATTATGTACTGTTTGGGCCCCTATGATGTTCGCCCTCCTATGATTTTACCCTGGCCTCGCCTGCTTTGATTGTCTCTTAACATAGAGTCAGGGGCTGGCGGGTTCTCACAGGGGCGCGCCAGGTCCCCACTCGTGCCGTAAAAAACCTACGTGTTATACTAACACCCATGGCGTATGTCCTACATAACCAGACCTTTTCATACCACGTACATAGTATTGGAGAAATTGGTCCATCAGGATTTATGTATGCACGTAGATTCCGACAGAACAGAAAATATAGTGTCCAAATAAATAAAAGTAATTGCATTTTGAACATGTGAGTGATTTGGCGGATGTTGACATATTTCTAAGTGACATTTATGGCCAAAACACAGTAGAGTGAAATACTTGGTAGTGAACAAATGTGGTAGTGACACACAAAGAGGTTGGTAAGTGTCATTGGTAATGACATGTTTGGTGGTGACGCATGTATTTATCAATTGATTCCTTGCAATGCCATATGACGTATGTTTGACACTATCGATAGTGCACACCAACCCTTATTCAATGCAAGGTTCCATACTTTACACTATGTTTGGCTGATGGTGGTCCTGTCTGCGCTTGGAGTTGCCTTTGGACTTTTTGCGCTCTCTCTTATGTTAGACCCGGACATTGGAGGACTGGAAGTGAAAAGTACCTTCACGCAATAACATCTTTGGAAGACTCGCTCGCGCAGTGTGGGGTGCTCGCCCACATACCTCCATAACTCCAAAGGACAACCCTAGCAGGCATTGCTCCACCAGACATCCTTGTGTGTAGGGAGCAGCAAGAACGTAGCTGCCACGTATCTTAATGTGAAGCACCCTAATGTCCGGACAGAGACCAAGTTGCTAACCGCCTAATCCAAAGAGTAAGTTTCTTTTCTTGGCAAGTCAAATCCCTTGAAACAGTCCCTAAGGAGTTTAATAGAGTTGTTTTGGGAAAGAAAGACTTGCTATCACCATCACGTCTATTGCATTGAACAGGTGAGCGATTTCTCCTGGTGCGACTCCTCATGGGCTGATACGATGCCTCAACACTAGAACCAGAACCGACCGATCTAAGGTTTTGTTGCAGAAGTGTGCGACCCTGGAAGCAGATCAGGACACTACCTGGGATTGTGGAACAGCACGCACAGACATGGAACATCTCTTGATCTGCCTATGCCTGGAGCACAATGCAACGACAAGGACCTTGCAGAATTCAGTGATAGCTAGACATGTAAACAACCTCTGGCTGGGTCATATTTGCGAACCACTGTGTTTGGAACACGATAAGAAATTTTCATAATATTGAAGTGACACGTATGGTATCATAGTTGGAAGTGATATAAGGTGATGGTGTTCATAATTGCAGAGTATAATTGGCAGTGACTTGACTATGGTGTCATAATTGACATTGTCATAACTGGCTGTTACATAGCTGATGGTGTGTCATAATTTGGCAGTGGCATAATTGAAAATATTATTTTGATGGTGACATAGTCGGATCATGCTTCAATCAGATTCATCGCTGTCTTCATTCCCTAATGAAACAGGTTGGAGAGTATTGATCTGATTCATCTGATCATCTCATCCCAATCACTTGTCGTCAAGTCTCTCACTCTTCATCTACAGAGGCTTTGGAAAGAATTGAGCCATCAACCCATAGTGGTTTCTAATTGCCCAGGAGTTTAGTGCCAACCGTGACCATCAGTTGGAGATGGAAATGATACACTATATCAACCTGATATTCACTCTAATCTACGGAAGTGTGTTGTTGTAATGCTGCCACATGTATGGTAACGGCAAGGTGAACAATTGCGGGGCCGAGGTGCACATCCTCAACTCCCCGTCCTCTCAATGTGGGTCCCACAAGAGAGGATGCGGTCCAAGGCAACTCCCAGGCAGACAGGACCACCACGCGCCCCATGGGTGTTCCAGACCAAGCAACTCTAAGCGTCGTTCCGGCTCACAGCCGCGCAATGGAAAGCACACACCTGCGCCTTGGATGGACACTACCAATTATGACACCATCACCACCCGTCCCTTAAAATCTCACCTTAAAGGAAATATGTCATTTTTAAAATATATTGAAAAATTTGTTATTGATGGAAAGCTTAGTAACGTAGATTACATATAAATCAAAATAAGTTGAAATTGTCCACTTGTTATTTTGCCCTTTATTTTCCGCCCAATAGCTTACTCGAAAACGATTCCGACAAATCCCATCGCAGGCAAAATGGTGACGTCAAAGTGATGACACCATAATTTACGTCGTTGTTACCATCATATCGCAAGTGTTGCCACTTAATAATACTTAAACACAACGAAATGAAACAAAAATAATGTCATTCTGAACTTATTTTCCTAATTTTTATTATTTACTTTCATTAATCCATCATTTCACTTGTCAGCAATAACAATTCGAGTCAACACAATGTTTTTGTCATCATTTGACGTCACTAGGAGAGCAAAAAAAAATTGGGCGCTTTTGATCAATGAAGCCTGTGGGCAAAAATCCCCCGTTTTTCTTCGTATGTCAAAAAAGCAAAAATTAAAATGCCCATCTATTTTGTTCATTTTACATCAAATTGTATTAATTTTTTCGTGAATTCGTGATGTATGTACATACTTATTATGAATGATAAGTCAACCTGAGCTTGACAAAAATCTTGACATTTCCTTTAAGACTACGTTGGACCAGCTATGAGCAGGTATTGACGATTGCATTAGTCTTTTGGTTTAGGTAACATAGAAAGTAATAGATAACTGCCCAAATATCACCGGTGTGGACAGCGTAATAACCATTATTACTATACTCAGGAATCAATAGCGACTGCCGTATACCAGGTCGTATTGTCACATTTTAATGTACGTTACTTTTACCAGTGACCCTCTATGGGTTTTTGCTCCACAGACATCGTAGTGAACCGTAGAGCACCCACAGTAATTAGACGCGCGGACTATGAGTGCTCTATTGTGTTCATTTTACATCAAATTGTATTATTTTTTCGGAATTCGTGATGTATTACATATATTTTATGAAGGTAAGTCAAACTGAGCTTGACAAAAATCTTGACATATTTCCTTTTAAACCGCCAAAACTAGTGTACATATGGACTGAATAAGCGTGCACTATCGATATTGTAAACTTACGTCAGGTGCCTTTCAAGGAACATTGCAAAATACAGTTGCACCACCACATGTCATTACCAATGACACTACCAACTCTGTCACCACCACCTTTGTTCATTACCAATTATTCACTACTGTGTTTTGGCCATGAATGGCACTTCTAAATATGTCAAATCCGCCAACTCAAAATGATGATTTGTTTGTTTAATTTGGATCTATATTTCTTCCTTGGTGCGCCGATCTTCAAAGGAGGGATTAAGTTCAAACCAAACAACCAATGGCTGCCACAAGGAAAGAACCCACTCAAGTTACCTTTGATCTTTTTTGTATTCCTTGAACTTATAAACGTGGGTATAGACAACCAGAAAAATCATGCTTCTACCCCCTCTCAGAGTCCGAGGTAGTAATAGAAATCCTTTTCTTGCGGCCATTTTGAAATTCAAGATGGCTGCCGCACTGAATGGTCCATCATTGTTATCCAATGGTCTTATTTAATTACTTGACCCTAAACAACATGGGTGTAGACCCAGAATTGTGCCTCTACGAGTGTCATGGAACAGAAATATAGGCAAGTAGTGTCCGTGGCGGCCATTTTGAAAAATTGCGGGAAACCGGAGTCCATCCCAACGGTTTTCCCAATGTACATGTAAATATCGTTCAGATGGGTCTCCTGAACAAAATGATAACCACTCGCGGAGATCTGGGTGGTGTGCACGGGGGGGCTCTTTTCCGCTCATGGTCTATATGGTTACACAACCTCAACAGCTGGCCAAATTTTGATGCTTTGGAAGAATCGGAACCAACTAATACCCTGAGCCCTACGTACTTTCCCAGATGACTTCCTAAAATATGATGTTGACATGGTTAGAAAAATTAGCTTGCAAGTTGAGTTCTTAAGTACGATGTCGTCATTGTTATATAATTATCTGGCTAAAAATCCACTTACTAAAATATGTCGTCATGGCGAGATAAATTATCTGGCTATGTTTATTTCCTAAATTATGATGTTAGTTATTGTAAGTCAACTTTATCTTGCTAACCCACTTCTAAAATATAATGTTGCTATGGTGAGATAAATTATCTTGCCTAGTTTACATCCCTAAAATATTTATGATGCCATCATGTTGAGATATATTATCTTTGACTTTTGACTTTGACTTTAAAATTATGTTGTCACGGTGAGATAGATGATAAAGCCAAGTTGACTTCCTAACATATGATGTTCGTTCATGGTGAGATATTTATCTTGTTGCCAAATCCACTTACAAGAAAATCTGAATGTTGTCATGTGAGAATAACTATTTTTGTCCAAGTTTACTACTTCCTACATATTATGTCAGCATGTGGATATCTAAATTGTCAAGTGACTTCCTAAAATATAATGTCGTCATGGTGAGATAATTACTTGTCACATCCACTTACTAAAAATGATGTTGCCATGGTGAGATATACTAAGCAAGTTGACTTCCTAAAAGTGCGATGTCTTCATTGTAAAGATTAAGATTTTATCATGTCACATTAAATTACTACGGAGCTCTATACCGCCACATTTTTCCATGATAATTATCTCGGTAGGTGTGTGCAAATCTACATACTTACCGAATTATCAATCGCGGCAATTTGCGTTCTTGCAGAACAATATGAGAGAGACAATGTTCCATATCTCATAAATTCGATTTTTTGGGAAAGAAGACAAGAAAAATTGAAGTCTGTATTACGCCAAGTCGACTTTTAGAGGCAAGAAAAAATATTGTATCTCGTCA
>JAMKCH010061717.1:0-16139 GCA_023653785.1 Ophioderma brevispina
TAAAGTCAGAATTTAAAATTAGGTATTTCTGCGCTGGGTTTGCCACCTCAGGATTTTTCTCTTATTATTACCTTCGAGTAGGTGCTGCGACTTAAACTGCAATACAAGGGGTTTGGTGATGAGGCCATAAAAGTATGGGTCGTTGGAAATCTAATGTTTTTCGGTTATATTAGGTCTAACCATATAATTTAATTTCTTTATTTTTATATATCAATTCCATGTCAGCATTACTCTGCTTTCTTTTCAGAAATGCAAGTTAAGAGTGAGCCTTAAGCAATTTTTACATGCGCTTCGCGTGGAAAAATTAGTCAAAGGTCCGACATATATTCTGCAGCAAGCTTTAGAGTTTAGGATTTATTTCTGTTTTTACTTGATTTAAATATCTTACAAGTCATTTTGCAAGTATGGTTTTGGTCAGACTTTACTTGTAGGATACAGAGGAAGTGAAGTAACGTGAAAGGGTGATGTACGTATCAGTCAAAACATAAAGGTCTTGTGAATCTACTTCCCAGACGTATGATTTTTTGGTCCGATATTTTACCTAGGGAATATTATAAAAGGTGTTAGAACCAGGGGCGGGGAAGTCGTGTACAATTGATCTCAATGATAATGCTCGCAGGTTCTCAAAGATTGGGTAACGCATACATATTCAAGAACTCCCATGTTTTTCAACCCCCATTTGATGTCGTCTTGGTTGGTGCTGTTTTGAATGATTTTGGCATGATGTTAATCGGGGTGCTTTTGTTAAGAGCCTCGTTTTTCTTCGAATTCCCTGTGGAATTTCAGCTTTCAACGCGGCTAGTGTTGGGTTTCTGATATTAAAGCTTTAAAAAAAAGAGGGGGGTTGTGACAATTTTTGTGCCAAAAATTTCTTTGGCGGAAAAATGCCTTGAAATTTTGTAATATTTTGATGTTTATATTTATATGTCAAGCCATTAGGAATTTAGACAAAGTGTGGAGGTTAGGAAGAACTGGCCTGGCCAATTGTACGATCGATGGCAATTGATACCTGCGTTTGGTGCTCTTCCAGGAAATTCTTCCTAGCCATCCAATGAGGTCTGGATACAGATAAGTATGGTAACCTTAAAAGGCTATAGGCTACATATTTGTCAGACCAGTTAAATATTTAACAATTCAGGTTCATTTCTGCATGTATGCAAATGATTTGTTTTGATAGCAAATAAATTGACCTTGTGGTCCTGCATGTGACAGATGCTCAGTTGCAATCCGGGTGTGAAAATGCCTATTTCTTAGCTCTGTGGACAAATGGAGATATGGGGGAAAATATATTGAAAATATTTTGAAATCCAAGATGGCTGCCAAATGGGTGGTCGAAAAAAATGGGAACAACCAAATTTGAGTTCCTAGGTGTCAATATTACCCAAAAAAGACAAAAAAAATCAAAATGTAGCAAAATAGCTGACAAATCCAAAAACATTACGATAAGGCACCATACTATTATCATGATCATATTCGAATGCATTCAAATGAGTCAAAACAAGCCTAGTCTTAGGAGTGTTTTTGAAATGACGTGCACGTACGGTATATCCTGTACAAAATCAGTCGGGGTTGCAGGGGTTAAGTTGTCCATCGTGTATGTCAATAGCTAATTGGTTAAAGTGCCTCAGCCATCTTTTAAAATCGATTTTGATCATAACTGGTTAAACTTGAAATGCATTCAAACATACGCTTAGTGGTGTCTGAGCCATCAGTGGTCAAGTCAGCGGGTGATTAACGCCCATATCCTGATGGCCTTAAAACAGGGTTTCCCCGTGACCCCATTTCTTGACACTTGGCCTGAGGCGACCCGCGTTACTCAAAATAATTTATTCTAAAAAAAAACAGGAGTTGATTGCCTGTTTCGCCCGTTTATTTTCGGTTTGAATCGGTTTCTACTCAACCGCCAACAGCATCTTGTCAAATGACGGTTGAATTTTGAAAACGCTTACCGTTTTTTTCTGAATCATCGATGATATCTTCAGTTGACTCAGTTTCTGAAAAACAAAAAGAACGGCAATAGCTAGGCATCTCATTCTTGTTTATTCTTGTGATCAAATAGAATTAAAAATAGTATTACCCCACGTATACCTGAGCAATTTTTGTAACAAAACTCCTGAAGGGGAATGATTGCCAACCCTATGATTTTTGTTGCTGAACGTCCAATTCCGACATCGTAAGTTGATATAGGGTGGAAAATATTGGCCTTTCGCAATTTTATCGACTCAAAAACATTAATATAGCTTTAAAAACTCTTGAGTATAGTCATTTTCCATCAAGTAGAGCCAAAACCCGTATGAATATAGGATATTCTGAATTACTGAATTTAGTGAAAAAATGAATTTTCCCCTTTTCTACACTGTGTACTATGGAAACTTAATGACGTCATTCTGACGTAATGCTAGGTATGTTGGTACTCATTTTGGTATCAATGGAAAGAGGAGAACCATCCATTGGTACAAAAATCAAGTTTCTGTGATATTCCTGGGTCGCATTAGGTATGTTGGTACTTCTGTCCCAGAGAGGAGGTGGTTGCCACCCCCTCATCCATCATTTTAGGATCACCCTGTATCTTACCTATACCCAATGGATGTTTGTTGTTGCGACGTTATTGACGTGACACGATCATCGTGTTAATAGACACTTCCAATTCATAATGTGATTTCTCAGTGACTCACCACTCCAAAGTGTGAACGTATTACTTCATGTGGACACTGAATAATCTGAAAAATCCATATATTGGACCATGCCATTGTTAGGCCATAGAAATAACGTGGTTTTCATCTCGAATTTCTGGGTGGAAACAAGGGGGAAATGGAAAGTGCTTAGATCATTTAAAGCCGACACACGAATACACACCCAACCGAAGAACACACACACAAACACCCGACACACAAATAATATGTGTATAATACCACAAACACAAAAAGTAAGCAACCCCCCAAAAAAATAATTAATTCTAACTTTTGTGTGAACATAGAAACATCCCTTTACCTCAACGACGGACTACTGAGTGCAGATAAAAGCGCATTTGTTCAAACTCACAAAAGGATAACATCATTCAGTTATTGGCAAACAGTGACAAGGAAGGAGATTTTTAGAGGATACGAATTTCTCTCAATTTCAACTGGATCGTTGTTACCCCACCTTCCGAAACGGGTTTCGAAGGTTTAATGAACAAACAAGTACAATAGAACCGCAAACCTTGTTTTTGGAACTTGCCTGCTACGCAATCTTCCCCATAGAAGACCATGCTTTGAATTTCCTGGTCGTACACGACTGACAGTACTAATCATCATCTTAATAATAAAGAAGGCGTAAATTCGCTTATTCATTTCAGGTGAAATATAATAAAAAAAATAAAAGCATTCCAAATATGTAACAAACCGGGGTTCGACAAAACTGGGGCGCTTCTTTCTGGAAACTCCTCAGTCTCTTTCAACCTTAAAAGTGGCTAACAACTCGATATTGCATTCCTCGACGGTGATCGATGAGAACCATCGATCCACCGTAAAAAACATTCCGTAAACACATGCAGAAAAACAGTTGGCCTTCGTCAACCATCTCATTCGCTCTCTTGATCTCACAATTGTCATCGGAAACTCTTGACGTATAAACCCCCGCAGCCGCGCGCAAGGCTGTAGCCTGCTATAAAAAAAAACTAACACGGTGATCCGTCTGCTCATACAGTCCACGGTAAGGGTATTATTAGCCGACTGACTAGGTTTTCAGTTTGTAGACTTCTGGACCCATCTTTTTCCACATCCATGCGGGGACATTGAATATTAATTATTAAAGAATAATACCGATTTGCTCTTAAAAGGAATTTATTATGGGAATAACAGCCAAGTTTTGGGGGAAAAAAAAAAAAAATCAAGATTTTGATGAGTCCCACGGCATTGATTGTTTATTATTTTGCTTCGGGGTGACCCATTCAGGTAAAATGACGTACTTATCCCTACATTGAAAAAAAACAACCGATTATCGGCATCGTAGGTCGGTTTTTGAAAAGGTAAATTTTTGTACTGTGTAGACATAATACACGGTGTCCTTTTGGAAAAAAATCTAGCACTTTGGCAGCTAGGGTCATGTACAGACCGTTGATTTACATAGTCGGAATTATATATCGGTCGCCCCCGAATTGAGCAAACTGATATATCTGATTACCTGCAACGTGACCTGGTACCTGACACTTGACACCAAACTATTCATCTCGTTACCGTTATCCCTACAATCGGCCAAAGCAGCAAGCATTCTGTATCTCTGTTGTCACAGCTGTAATCGAGCAAGATGTGGAGACAACATGTGGTTTCTGTACAGGAGGGTAGTACCGATCGGCTCGATTTGGGCATTGGGTATTTCCAAACGGTAATTTGGTGTGAAAACTGCTACATTCATTTACTATTGCATTCTCGGTCCCAGTGACATACAAAATCAGCTCTTAAACCTTTGTCAAAAGATCTTAGTATATCATGATAAATTAATAAAAAAATATTAAGTTCAACATCATCATGCTTCTGTTAAATTACCTGTGCCTAACTCAAAACTTCCACAGAAACTTCCCTGCAAAGAGTATTCTCTATCAAACATAATACCCTTGAACATACGCTCCATGTCGACAGAGCTTGCGCTCTGTAGCCCTGCGACCGATACACTCTAAATCAAACAAACAACCTATTATAATTATTTATACACCCCCAAACCATTGGCACGCCTGGGTAACATATCGGAGCAATTCGGATAATAAACAATAGGCACTACACACCAAATAGACTCAATACCAAAGACTAACACTGTGTGGTGTTTCCTGGTTCGATTTTTGCGTGTTCTTTGATCCTTAGGCTTGAAAGCGAGATTATGGTTGTATCCGCTTTTGGAGTGCTTCCTTTGTATGCTAGGTGAATCTTTGAATTCTATTTCGCTTGATGACAATGTCGGAACCTGCTTGCTGCCTTCTGGTATTGCTTTGGATGACGCTCCTTGGCGGTTTGCTCTTCAATCGTTTACGGTGGAGAGGGGTATGGCAAGAGCCAGCGCGGACATATGAAGTGTTGACGCTCTGTATGTTGAACGTGACCGACATGCCTGTTTGAACTCGCATACGACGACCTACCTGTCGAACTTGACGACCTACATGTCGAACCGACGACCTAGCTGTCGAACTCGACAATATACATGTCGAAGACTTCGACGATATGGCCTACCCGTTGAAAATAATGAAACGGCGAGATGACTCAAAATATGACGGGCGAGAATAAACATAGCGGCGAGAATAAAATATGCGACGAGAAGATGCGACGATCTACTAAATAAAATGAAATAAATTAAATTACAATACGATTTGGTTGTGATGCAGCCCTAATAAAATCTCCATTCCAATATTAGCCCACAGAACATGTTTTTGAATAACTAAACTATTTTTTTACTCCTTAAGCTTGAAATATTTTTAAAACCATTTTTTTTATCTCTTTAAATACTTCTTGCGCTAATCTATACACTAATTTTTAGTAAAACTTCTGAGATAAACAAAATTCTGAGATATAGGGTCAAAAATCATTTCTTTGCATAATTCCGCTCCAAAATTCACAGACTTGGATCAAGTCTAACCCAAAATCTTGATTTGAGTCTAATTTGGTGCCCTCAACTTGGGCTTTTATAACATTTCAATATGTGAATTATTCCTCTAATTATAAATTACAAACACTATCACAATTTTGAAATTAGATTTCTTCAGGTCTTGTACAGGTTGTGAAATAAACTTTGCAAACAAATTGCACCGGGACATTGACAGGTGAATGTATTGTAGTACTGTAAGCGTCTATCTTGTCCACCACATGGCTGACTATTTAATACGGTCTTTTGAGGGCCTAGTTAAAATTATAGGCCCAAGGTGATGTCAAAGCTATAATAGGTCTGATGATGCGAAGCCGACGTTATTCATGGTTTTGACATCCCCGTTCATACATATCCCAACTCACCACATTTAGTGTTCAAGTAAATTGAAATGTAGCAACATTTTTTGAGCCCAAAGTATCATTTTTTCTGCTATTGGAGTGCCACTTAAATTAACTGAGGCAGATGAAGGGAGTTATTGCGCCGTAACCGAGTGCAATCGCGTTATCGCCCGCGCTCGCGACAATCGTGTGCGAATTGTCTACGCGTATAACATCTCGCGAAGGACGCGTTTTCCAACGCTCACGCGGATCAGTGGCGTACCAGGCGGGGGGGGGCAAGATGGACAAGTGCCCCCCCCCCTCGACGACTGGCCGGGAAAAAATTGCAAAATCATGCTAAATCAGCCCGTTTTTTACCCTCTGACCGGGAAAATTGGGCCTTTTGACCCCCCTATAGGGAAAATTTTCCCCAGACTGGATTTGCCCCCCTGAGAGCGGACAGGCCCGATATGCTACTGAACGCAAATGTGTTTATCAATGCACCCATAAAAAACCCGCCCTGATCGTTGTTTAAATGCCCGGCTCTCGACCAATCACGCCGTGGAAATCACGTGATAAAAATAACAATGAACATTTTTTCTAGGACTATGTCTACGAGTGTATGAATAAAATAAGACATTTTACATTTTACCAGCGACCCTAACCTAATATAGTATTGTAAGTCAATTGAATTTGCTTACCTCATCAGCCACTGCTAATACAACACTGAAAATTCTGCAGTGCTCTTTGCCATATCAACTATCATCATGTCAGTCTCTCCAACTCATTGACTGTACCTAAGTCTGAGTTACAGGCGCTGTAAGCACATAACAATTTATGCAAAGTAATCTGAAACTTCATCTTGCTTTTAGGGCTAGCCGGGCACTGGGCCACTAACCCACTGACAGCAATGCAGGGCAAAATTTATACTGAACATGAACCGAACAGGAAAATTAAAATTTCAATAATCGGTGGATCGCGCCGCGCCGGAATGCACGTTATAAAAGCGCCCCTCAACCCAGCGATTGTCCATAACGTGTTAACGAACGTGTTATAGATAGACTCAGCATAATATTTCAACAACAAAAACAAGTCGTGAAAGCTAGACGTCACATATTCTCACTACAGAACGTCGTAAAAAATAGACGTCAAAATTGTATTTATGTCCCGCTCTGCTTGCCATAGTGGGGGTTTCCTGATTTTTATGTAGTTCTAATCCCTCACGGTTGAGGTCGAGGGTGACGTCAAGGTAGTTAACGATTTTTTGTTGGCTTCTAACGGTAATGCGAAGTCCCTGGTCTTAATATTTCGCATAGTTTGATTCGTGATGCGCTCTAGACAAAGTTTTTGGCCGGGCTGGTGGGAGATGGCTAGGCCGCGTCTCCGGTAAAGGTCTACTTTATTACCGTAGTGGGTTTTTGGTTGGTGCAAGTAGGAGCACTCTGTTCCATCGTAGGAGCCCAGGGTGATATCAAAAACTGTAATTGGTCCTTTTTCTTTACCCATGCTTTATAACCTAGTACAGGGAACCTTTACGTGGGGGTCGTTTTTTTTTTTTGAATTGGTCGTCGGCACGACGTAAAAGGCCAATAATGCATTAAAGCCGTAAAGCAAAAAAACACTGTATAAGTGATAGACTCATGACTTGTTCGACGCAGTTGCTGTCTTCGGAATTCAATTACACTAAGAAAAATAACCCTAATGGCCGCAGTTTTTATCACCTACTTGGACTTGTTATTTATCTCCTGCATTCTGTTTTCATTTCTTCTTTTCTTCGATGAAAAGTAATATTAAAGTCTGTATTTCCAATTTGATGTTCTTCTCGGTCCTTCGTTGTAGTTCAGAAATCTTTACAGCAGCCATGATTGTAATTTAGCGCATGCGGCGGTTGAACGTCTCCAGGAAGAAATCCGAGAAGCTAGTTTTAAACCATTCGCATTCACGTTTTTTTTTGGCAATTGAAGATTTTTTTTAATTTCGATCCCGCGATTTCCCCCGCCAGTGTTTGACTTCGCCT
Organism: Ophioderma brevispina; assembly: GCA_023653785.1. Classification (NCBI taxonomy): domain Eukaryota; kingdom Metazoa; phylum Echinodermata; class Ophiuroidea; order Amphilepidida; family Ophiodermatidae; genus Ophioderma; species Ophioderma brevispina. The sequence goes on from JAMKCH010061717.1 coordinate 7,948, forward strand.
GCCTGCCTGCAACCACGTGGGAAATGTTTCCAGTGCATTACCAGCTATTACGTAATATTGTGAATAATTATTTTAAATCCCTGTAATTTAGAGTGTACAGACATTCAAAAATCTGAGTTCTTATGAAATAATTATATGAAATATGATTTTTTTTTCTATTTCCTGATTTATCAAATCACTGATAGTGCCTTTAATTTAATTTTAACTTTAATTTTAGTAAAATTTAAAACAGACAAGGAAAAAATATAGTCATACCAACCAGTGCTGCCCCGACTCCCATCCTACCACGTTTTCTTTTTTGTTCTTATGAAACAGCTCAGACACTATTATTGTGAGCATTAAAAATATTCTTCGATCTGGAAGTTTATCCTATTCATTAAAAAATATCATTTAATTACAATTTATTTCATAATGAAAACAGTTGAAACAGAAAGAAAGAAATTACAAATAAACAAAGGAAAATAATGAACAAACAAGACAAGATTTTTTTTTAAAATAAGTTATTTAAAAAATCTAGCGTAGTTTTTGCAATTCCCATTTTTTGTCCATTTACTTTTTTAAAATAATTATTTCACTAATATTAGAATTTGCATTTGCCTGGTGTAGGATCACCCTTCCCTTATCCACCAATGTGTGTAAAAAGACAAGGGAAAAAGACCTTATCCACTTAAGTGTTAAACCAATGACAGTCTAAATTGGGGATTTCTTGGCCGCCGCCACCTGTCATATATTAAACCTTTTTCTGAGAGGACTGGCAAGGAAGACTATAATGTGCAATGACCACAGAGAGCCCGCTGCCCCGTGCAAATTTACGTCACCACAACAGCTGATTTATTTGAAGGCTAGTGCCATTAAAGGTGCTTGTTCCGATTTATGTGTATTGTGTTCTCTACACGATATGAGAGCCTGGCACTTGCACATACACCCCATCAAGTACCGTGGGAAACAAACTTGCGGTTTTGATGGTAGACGCAATAATGCATGTTGCAAAGCCCTTTTCAATACTGTGCCAATATTGATGGTTAACCACTAAAACGGCGGTTTTTTGTTTATATCTTGGAAATGAAATGGATTTGAGGGCTCAAATTTCAGGACAAGAATGAGAAAAATACGGCCTTTCGTCTGATATCAAAATCGATACTACTTCCGGGTAAATCAGGGGGGTCCCAAAGACGATCGGAACACGCACCTTTAACTTGTACGTAACGAAGATTTTTTGTTCCAAGTATGAAGCTTAATAAGACAATTTCTGACTCATTCATACACGGATCGCACTTTAGGGGATCTTTTACTTGTGCGCTCTACAAGTGGTTGCATGGTGAGTGGATTTTGCCGGAATTTTGGAGATATTCGTGGGATTCGTTTTTGATTCTTGCTACACGATTTGACTTATGTAATGTGTATCCTAGAATGAGGCGATTCGTAACATGGAAATGCAAAAGATTGATTAATTAAGGACGCGTCTGACATGCCCGATTTCAGTATGACGCCATTGTACTATTTATAACATTGATCATCGGGCTGGCTATTATTTCAAAGTTGGAACATGATCAGACCTCTTGCGTTAATGCGTTACCGTGGAATAATGATCTTGTGGACGCCGTCCGCCAATCCCATATGCACACGTGTTCATCTGCTAATGCAATCCAAACGCGCGCGATACATAGGGGTTTTTTTGAAAATACTACTTTCCTTTACACAAAACTAAATAGTTATCCCTAATCGCCACTCAAGTTCAATATAACTATTGCATTTCTATTAAATTGACCAAGCCATGTGCTATTGACGTTTACTGACCTGGTGTGCGGTAAATACACATTGAGTCCCCCACCCCCCGCAATCATGTGGGAAGAACACAAAACATATTTTTTTCCGTATGATTAACTGTAATGAATTTTATTTTACTGAAAATATACATTGAGCTTCCCCCCACCCCCCATGTTGGAGACTACAAAGTATTTTTGTCCGGTTTGTTATGGCGTTTACTGAGTTATTTCAGTGGGGAAATAAACATGCTGGGGGAATTCGGAAGCTCAATGTATAACTGCAATGTTTACATCACTTCTAAGTATGCTTTAGTGCTTCAACATGTATGAGAGGGGGGTGTACGGTGGGGGTGATGTTTACCATTGCAGAGCATAAGTGGAATGGGAACATTGGCAACGCGTGTTAACTGCATGCTTACAACAGCTTCCGACGTATGAATTTAGGCTTCAACCTTGTACGGGGGTGGGGGGAGGGGTGTACGTTGGGTCCCTGTTTACCAATGTCTATATGCAGGTCATAAGTGGAAGTAAAGCATTGCCGACAGGGTATTTCAGGTATGAGCTTCAAAATTACTACACCAACGGCCATCTCTGCAGGCGACGTGAGTTCAAAAATTACAACAAGTAGTCAAAGATGTATTTCATGCATTAAACTTTATTTCAATCATAAGGTCGCTACAATAATATCATGAAATGTATCCTACGATCAAATCAAATCGCTACCTCCAATGGAAATGTAATTGTTGTCATGGAAAACGAATCTGATAATACGACCAAGACCAAAATGATGAATTCCAAGTATTTTGAGTTAATGTCACATCATGATGACATCATTTCGAAATGAGTCAAGTATTATAATGATATGATTGGTTGAGTATATTACGCATGCATCACGCAGGCGTAGATTTTATAATGAAAATGTACCCTACCTCTGTCTTCAGTTGATAAAGGATCCCTTTTGGGCCAATGCACTTGCTAACTAAAATTGCTATGGATTTTTGGACATAATTATGCCTCTGGTTGGAATGTCTAATAGGCCTACTGCATTCTGATCAGAAGTATACAGGACACCTTAACAAAATTCATTATAATATAATACAGCCCACCGCCAATTGGTACATCTGTGCTCTAGACCCAACAAATTAAACCTCTAGTAAGGTCGTTTCTACTTGTCTATGTCAGTACAGCATTAAATATAATCACAATAAATTAAACATGCATTTCAATCACCAAAACTAATGATATTTAAGTGCAAGGTCACACTACTGAGAAACAAAGACAAAAGTAAGGCAGCAATTGGGAAGTCTGAAAGAAATCCCTTAATTTCCGACTTTCCAAATTGTGCTTCTTTTTAACTGATATCTCAAAATAATTAAAATGACATGTTTGTATGATCTTATCCTTCATGATTGTTGCAGGCTGGCTTTGAAGTGTTGACGTGTGTCTAAAAAACACTATCTGCGTACCCAATTTTGTTAAATAACTGTTTTTCATCGGACTTTGCTTACCGAAGGTTGTGACGAATAGTACATAATATGTTTTAACGGTACTTTTCCCCTTGTATTTTCAAGGGTTGAACCTAATAGTACAAAGTGCAGTGTCAACGTTAATTTCAAAGACACCAAGAATGGGACAAATTGGGGTGTTTGAACGACATGAACACATTGCACTAATACTAACTTCGAATGCTAGGAGCTTTAAATTGTTCTCCTGGTCATACATAAGTAAAAAAAGAAACTGTATATGACATAATGAAATATTTGTTTAATCTCCTTTTTAACATTACTTTGCACTTGGGTTAACTGTAACTAGATAAACTATGATCCATGGCTACATTGTCAGCTTCCGTCAGCAAGAATAGGTTTTTGAAAGAAGTCATAATTATGTCTTTTGTCATAGTCACCTTTAGGAAAAATTACTCCAAACGTTTCGCACATGTGCGCTTGTTATGGCCAGTATGCTTGCATTTTGAACATGTCACTTAAATTTAGCCGACCTTACTTTTCCTGCCAACGTTCTCATTCGGTATTGCTTGTGCATGATTTGAGCTAATGCTGTGGAATCATAGTTAGTTGAACGAAAGTATCCATTTGGTAATCAAGTCATTTAGTTTTTCAAGTCCTTGTTGACAGAAGTTGACAACGTTGCCATGCAATCTTTCGCTTCGGCAAATGGTTAGCAAGAATGTGCATATATGGTGTGACATCTTTTGTTTGGTATAAAATAGGTACCGTACCAGGAACCCAATCCTAGCTGCTTGTTCAATTTTATCAATTTCATTGCCTGACTATCTTGATTTACTTGGTCCATGAGTGATGCAAAACTCGTCCTGATGATTTTATGTCACATAGTTTTGGGTGGGATTGGGGATAAGTCTTCCAATTCAATTCTGACATAATTCGGCGATGTTCCGGGCCTGTAAATGAATCATCGTAAGTTTGCCATCTTTCACTGTAAAACACCAATCTCGAAATACCGATCCCTTCATGAATTTCTCGAAATCTCTGTAAATGGTTGTATTTTCTAAGTTTCCGAAGACAGTGTATGTGATTGTCTCAATCCTGAAGGTATTTTCATAATATGGTAAACCATTGATCAGCAATCCGAATAAACAAATGTAATGTGTCAGGCACCACATTCACCAATGGACTGATCGAAAAAGTGGCTGACTAACACAATTGAAATGATCTTCTCTTTCCGTGCTAAAGAACAAATTTCACCGATTGTTCGAGCACCTTCAGTAGTCCTCATTCATAGACCAAGTCTTGGACATGTCAATCTTTCACCCTTCGGACATTTACACCATCAGACATGAAAAGGTGCTTGCGAAACCACCTGTTCCCCTGATTTTGGATTGCGGAATTGTAAGTCTCCACCTAGGTATTTTTCTACCGCTATAGAGCGCCCATTCACATTCACTGAGGTGAGTCCCGCAATTCCTCGATCAAATCACAAGATCCACTTCAGACTTTGGTTGTTTTCAGGACCCGTACGATAGCAAGTAGATATTCCCCTGCTCTGATTTACACGTGTCCCCCCTATTATTGTGAAATAAAAAAAAAAAAAAAGAAAAATTGACAAGATGCTTCTTTTTCCCAGCACTGGTCCCATCTCCACTGAGTTTGATTTTAATCGAGCCATTTTCGAGAGATGGGACTTTGAGGATTCCACTGAGGACCGAAATGAGTGTTTCCTTAATGGACCGTACTACACGCTGTACCGATTTATGGAAGTGTTACATCTATATCTTCAATGGCATGTTTCATTGAGGTTTTTCTTCCTCTTTGTTACAGCACCGAGTCTGGGTAGGGAAGGGTAATGCTGTCGATCTCGTTATAACCTTTTACTGGATGTAATGCATCCAAAATAAAAAAGCATCTCTTGTATTTCTCCTTCAGATACTTCCTCATCACGTCGGTCTACTCTTCAAAAGATACCGTGATCGTTTCCCTTCCTTGTCCTTCATTGTAAATGACATGGGGGTGAAACCGGCATCTGTCACCATCTCTTCAAAAGTGCTCTTAATTCGGTTTATGGCATGAGCACGGTTTCTACATTTCTGAGCTTTCTTGTAATGGAACTTATTTTTTTTCCTGCCCCTGTGACCTCGTTTCCTTTTTTCTGGATTTTTCAAACGTTCAACTTGCCGGGCAAGTTCAATTTGTTTAGCTTCCTTTTCATTGATTTGATCTTTCAAGTCAGTGACATGCGTTTCCAACTTTGTCGCTTTGCACGCTCACTATGTAAAGCATTTTCAAGTTTCCGTTTAGTCGTAGTAGGTCTACCAGTAGCATGGGTAAATTTCAGGGCATAAAATGAAGATTTCCAATCATCTAGCAATCTCTTGAATGTTCGTCCACCTGTTTTCATCTTTTTATTGGCTAATGTGACAATTTCTTAATTTTGCACGCAAGTGTTTTAAGAGCAGGGGGAGTATCAATCCGGTCAACTGTCATATCATGCATACGTAGTATTGAGCCAAGGACAGAGCGAACACTGTCACCAGATATGGAAATTCGAGTAAGTTTCATTTTTGTTTACAAAGGGTTTTCCTATAATTTTACTTCATTTTGGGGGTATTTTCAAATCTTAGTCAATATGTTGCCTATTTGAAATTAATATTTGGGCATTAGGACAATGACTCATTTTAGTTTTTTTTTGGGGGGGGGGATAAGTTAAATTTGGGAGTTTTAGAAAGTGGAGTTTAAAGAATGACGAAATTCCAAATGACTTTCATCTTCTATTAAAAGTGTGGTTTGGAATTGAATTGGAAGAATTGGGAATATGTAAGTTATCCTATTTTAGAATTTCCTATTTTGAGGCAAAAAATTTGTTGCACAAAAGGTGTGATGTATTTTGAATTAGATTTTAAATTTAGTTTGAAATAACTTCAAATGTTTTAAATCTATAACAATTACTATGGAATTTGACACATTAGTACTCGTATCTTAAAACATTAGATCAAGTGTACAGTATATTATTATAGTTTCATTTATCCCAAATTTCAGCCATCCAGTCGGAACATCCGAGCTTCAAGTTCACCTACGAGAATGATGCTGCGGTTTTGATTTTGGTTGTCGTCTAGTCTGCACACCTATTGATCCAGTTTCTGTGAACTTTTATTCGACCGTATGTACCTTTTTAAAAATCTACATTGGATATGCTATGCTGAGTTGGACCTAATCAATTATTGTGAAAACTCCTTCTGGTAATATCGGTATAAAAAATGGAAGAAATAAAGGGATCGCGGGACGTAGCAAAATTAATTAAAACAAAACAACTTGCTGTCAGACGGACTCGAACCAACGATCCTCACATTGCGAGGGCGACGCTTTACCAAAGAGCTATAGCAGATACACGTGGATTCAGATCGAGTTATTACACTAAACTAAATGCTCAAAGATTACGCAACAAATGGTCAACAGAGTGGTCAATAGGGTCATGCGTATTTCCCACGGTCTACCAGCCGAGGAAAAAAAGCACTGTTCTGTGGGAACTTTTTATGTTGCATTGTAGACCGTGTGAACTTTTCTTCAAATACCTAGAAAACTTGATTGGTGTATTTCAAACAATCATTTGCACACGTGTAGACCGTAAAGTTGACCGTGAAAATGTGAATTGTTTTGGTGTGAGGGACAAAATTCAAAGAATAGCCTGCGTTCTTTTTCATATACTTTATACTATAGGATTATTAGGTATTCTTTTCGCAATTTGAATACGTTTTCCTACGTGGTCCAGTGGTAGATTTTCATTGACGATGAGAATGACAGAGTACGTGCCGTAGGTTCGAATCTGCCTATGGTATTTTTTTTTGATTTGGCTTTTTTGGGATAAAATCTCCATAATGATTTTTAATACCTTTCATTACTTTTGTGTTGGAATTTAAATGTTAATCACGAAATTTTGTGTAAATTAGAATTGCACGCATGTGTAAACAAGAAAAAAACTTCTACGGTATGATTATCACGTATTATCGTCGCTATATAAATACAGTTCCCTCCGTGTTCGGTGGTACCGGTTCCTTGTCAATGAGCGTGACATCGTGATTTCGAATCCTTCGTGCGGTTTTCAAGTTGTGCTGTTTTGTGTTTTCTTTTGCATTTTGTGTGTATTTGTTTAATCTATTTGTTTTAGCTTTTTCCCTTGTTTTGAATTTCTTTTGGTTGTTGTTTTAGATTCAGATAGTCTTAATTCTTAGTTTGTGGGGGATTCTTCCGTTTTGTTTATGCGTTTAAATGTTAATGACTATTTTTGGGGTCAATTTGAAATATTTAAAGCCTTTCAAATGCACACATATGTCCAAAAACCTAAATCCTCAGATTACAGACAAATATTTAAAGGCCTATAAACAAGGAATGACCGTGAAATTTAATTATATTGACTGTTTACATGTGTGCAATGGAGAGAATCTTGTCATCCATTGCAAGGACTGTTCCACTCAACCAATGAAAACTGAAATATTTTGTTCCATATAAATCATAAAAGTATTTTCTACAAATCATAAATGGATAAACTATCTAAATTTTTTGCTTTCAAGAATAACTAAATGATTTGCTTTTAATAATCAAACAGCATATGTACGTGACTCTGTGTTTTCAACTTGTTAATTTTTTTTCTGTGCCAGGTGTCAAGGGTAGTCTTAAACTCTTTGGATTTGGACTTTAAAGGGGTGAACTGGAAAACCCTACTCGGGGTTATCCAAAACAAACTCGGCAAAGCACCGTGGGCAAGAGGGTACGTTGCGTTGCTCGTGATGGGGTATCTGGTGGTTCAATGCAAAGGTGCGCCATCGAACGGACATCATTTCGGTCTCTCTTTGGTCGATCTGACCACCCTTAATGTAGATGATTTGGTGGCTACTGGTACAAAATATTGGGGCGTCAGAGGTCAGACATACATCTTGTGCAAAGTGGGTCTTAGGAGCAG